>JAUMHN010417828.1:0-13611 GCA_032360265.1 Heliamphora ciliata
GTTTTTGTGTTGACACAAAATGCCTTTGTGTTGACACAACCATTTCATTTCCTGAGGATCAACTTGAAGCAAGATTAGGGTGTTAAAGCAATTGATCAAAATCAAGTTGACATTCTTGAAAAGATTCAAGTGATGATTGCCTCATGTGATTTGACTTGAGTTTCATTCAACACATACGAATAATCCTTTTTACAGAAATCTTAAGTGTTTGAATCAAGTCATACCTTTTTGGCTAATGTGTCAATCCTTGATTGTTCAACTTGGGTTAACACTTTCATTTGGAGATAAGAATATTTAAACAATTAAATATATAGAAAATGAATTATTGAAATCGTCAAAATTAATTAAAGAAGCCCTTGGGCTAACAATGGACATAGAGTATGATGAAGGAGAGGATATGCTAGGATGGCATCCAATTGTGGAAGAACCGTACGATCATGGGGGCCTGTGGAAACCTTGGGTTCCTTCCCTATCATATGATTACGAAGATCCTTTTGATGGGATATTGATCACTACCAAAGCTATTTTAGCTAGAGATCGGTATCAATGAGGAATCCCATTGGTTTGCACAAAACATGATGGGAATTGAAGAGAATCTCTGGGAGTTTGAGGAGTTAGAGAAGATGACGGTTAGAGAAAGACGAGCGTCGATGATTTTTGGACCTTCCGGGGAGAAGGATACCTAGTGGCTGAAGTAAGAGAAGTGATCGATCAATTTGAAGGCCTATGGGAGCCTCGAAGAACAAGCAGAGCAATCTGACAAGAAGTGGGAGGCATTTTAAGCCCGCCCAGTTAGAGAAGAGGCAACCGAATAGGGGTCAAGAAGAATCGGGAAAACAAAGGGAGAAATAGAACAACAGAGAAGAAGACGTGGTTCTAAAGCAGCTCTGGAAGACACAAGTGAATGTGAGCATTTGGGGGTTGCTCGTAGCTTCCCATAAGCACCGGTAGACAATATTGAAAGCTCTCAACAATATAGACATTCTGATCGGCGTCTCTCCCGATCAGTTAGTTGGAATGTTGATACAAGAAATGTTGCCCAATGTAATTGCTTCAGTGGCAAGGACTTCCCGACAAAAGGACCATCTCACAACAAACCGCTGCATTTAACTGTCAAGTGTTTGGGGAAATGGGTGTCAGTCGTTTTGGTCGACAACGATTCTGAGGTAAATGTGTGCCCACTACGAATTGCTTACTGCTTGGGGTTAAAGAGACAAGATTTCAAGACGAGCCGCGAAAAGTGCGAGCATACAACAACACGCAAATGGATGTTCTAGGATAGTGACTTTTTCCATGACAGTGGGACCGCTGGAAAGCGAGGTGGAATTCCATGTTCTTGATGTGCCATCATCATTCAACCTACTGTAGACACCCTAATTTGACCCCGCCAATCTTAGGTTGATCCCGGTGAATTCGATGATGAAAGCAAGTATAATGGTGCTTCTGAACAATCCTCGGGAGGTGATCCAAGCTCAGTGATTTGAACCCACTGATCAAAACTCTCAAACCAGTGAAATCACCTTGGACAAACAACTTTAAACTGTGGGACCACCAACTTTGATTGTGGCAACCTGCATAAGAAACTTTTGAAAACCCTAACCAAAGTGGCAACCGCCATATTTGAACCATGGGGTCGCCAACTTTATTGTTGTGACCGCCATAAGACGCCCTGAAGACTTCATTTTTGTGGTGACTGCCGACTCCATACATGGCAACTGCCAACTCCAAATGGCTTGACGTGTCCCAAAACGTGCCAGCACCCCATTGGTTGATGAACTCTATAAATATCGTACCTCTAGTACGATTTTACGAGGACAATTCTGATGTCGGCATTCTGATGGGTTGAAAGGTGGGGGAATTCTGATACTGACACTTTGCTGGACTACCAATAGAGGACAATCGCCGATACTCGTACCCCGTTGAGTTCTCAACTTACCTCTGCATTGAGATTAGAGCATTGCCCGAGGATTGGACTTTTGATCACTATTCTCCAACTTGAGGATTCACTTGTGATCCAGGTATTTTGCTTGGATCCCCGGCCTTTCTTTCTCCATTTTCCCTCTTTTGGAGTAGCCGGGTTAATTTTAACATTTGATCCAATTGCACTGTTTTATTTGATTAAATTGTGAGTATTTAGTTTGGATAAGCCTGTTTAGTTTAATTTAATTTAATTTAATTTAATTAGATAGATTCTTAAATCAAAGCAAATCTTAGTTTACCTTGTTCACATTACACACCCGCACTTAGAATGCTGTTATTTTCTAGTTTATCAAAATAGTGCCAACATATCCGGCAATTACAATTTACAATGTCGTGATTGTCACATTTGGTGCACTTACATTCATATGGTAATAATTGTTAATAGGGATAAGTACACTTACTTCTCCTGAGGTTTAAACTTATTACAGGGACCTCCCCTATGGTCTCTAAAATTACACTAACCTCCCATGAGATTTAATTTTTAACATCAATTGCACCCAACTGTTAAAATTTTTATTGAAATTTAATGAAAATCGCCCCTCCCACCCCAAAATCACCCTTCTCACCCCAAATTTCAACGGAATGGTGATTTTGGGAATGGTGGTTTTGGGGTGGGAAGGGTGATTTTGGGGGAAAAATGTGATTTGAAAGGTGGTTTTGGGGTGAAAATGGTGATTTTGGGGTGGGATGGGCGATTTTTGTTAAATTTCAACGAAAATTTTAACATTTGGGTGCAATTGATGTTAAAAATTAAATCTCATGGGTAGTTAGTGTAATTTCAGAGACCACAGGAAAAGTCCATGTAATAAGCTTAAATCTCAGGGGAGGTAAGTGTAATTATCCCTTGTTAGTATTTCATCCATATCTTAACATGTTCTAGTTAAATAGTAACTATTACATTTCTATGCAGTAGTTGTAACTTTCATAGTTTATTTTTGTTTTAACAGCTTTTCTTTTATATTATGTCGATCATTAGCATGAAATTCATAAAAAGTTTTGGTATTAGTTTAATTCCCTTTTAAGTAATAACTTTTATTATTTTATTAGTAATTAACATGTAATCTTCATTTAGGTGTAATCAGATAAGGGCTTAGTTACGATCGTCACTTTTCCCTCACGGCTATTATCTCCAAATGTCACGGCCGCGACCTCCAAACCGCCAAGCTGCAAACTTTGTCACACGTTTGTTCAAGCTACCACTTTTGAAAACCACCACTGCGAGATCATTCCTCACGGCTGTAGACACCCCAATTTGACCCCGCCCAATATTAGGTGAATCCGATAACGAAATCAGGTAGAATGGTGCTTCAGTTCGATACTCGGAAAGTCATCCAAGCTCGGCATTTGAACCCAATCATCAAAAAGCTTCAAAGTAATGAAATTTTGTCGAACCACCAATAACTTGTCGCGCAAGTCATTCCCAATATGGCGACCGCCATGTTCATTGTGGCGACCGTTAATAGAATCTCTTGAAAACCCAAGCCAAAAGTGGCAACCGCCACCTCCAACATGGCGATCGCTAACTCCCATTGTGGCGACTGCCATTAGAACCTTGTAGAATTTCTTTTTAACATGGCGACCACCATGTTGAACCTGGCGACCGCTAACTCCAAATGGCCTGACGTGTCCCAAAACATGACAGCATCTCATTGGTTGAAGAAATCTATAAATACCGCACCCCCTGGTACGTTTTCAAGATAGAATTTTAGAGAGAAGTTTAGAGAGAGAAGCTCTGCTAAGTCGCCGAGCAATTCCGAGCCCCGACGCCGAAGCCCTGCCAAAGTACCGAGAGCCGAACCTTTGACACCCTAACTTGGATCTTGAGGATTAGATCGTTGGCATCATTCCCCGACTTGAGAATTTCTTAGCAATCTAGGTAGCTTGTTTGGATTCCCGATCCTTCTAACTCCATTTCCTCTCTTTTGGAGTGATCGGGTTAAATTTAAATTCAATTTGCGTATTTCTTTTATTTATATAGTTAACCTCGTTTATTATTTAATTTACTTCATGTAATTTAGTCGTTTTGATTAATTTCTTAGTTTACACATTCACACTAAGCACATTACTATTTTTCATTATTCCATCAATTAATGCTAACATTTTTTACTAGTACAACTTGTTAATGTTGTTAATTGTTATAATAAGCCACTTACAATATGTGAATGTAATTGTCAATATTACATTCATATCTTCTAATTAAATAGTTGTGCTTTTTTTTTTTTTTAGTTTAATGTTCCTTTTCTTTTTTATATAATTAATGTTCCTTCACTAGCTTTTATTTTTCATTTTTTTTTCTTTTTCTTTTTCTTTTAATGTACTTTAATTTTCTCGTAATGTTTCATTTATTTGCCTTTTCTTTTTATAATGTAAATTTTTTTTTTCAATGTACCATTTTTTTTTTCTTGTAATATTAATTTAATATAATTTTATTTTATTAGTTCAATGTACATCTTGTAAAATTTTTTTATAATGTTTCATTAGTTTAATGCTAGAACATTAAACTAATAGCTTTTTTTTCTTTTCTTTTTCTTTAGTTTAATTTTTTTTTCTAGCATTTTATTTATTATTCTTTTCATTTTTATTATTAGTTTTAAATTTTCTTATAATTTTTTATTTTCTCTTTTCTTTTAATGCTAGTATTTATTTTTCTTATAAATCTCCATTTTTTTCTTCCGTAGCTTTATTTTTTTTCATAGTACTTATTTAATTTTTTTTTATTTTGTTAACCCCAAAAATCATAAAAATTCTTTTATACTAATTTTCATCTTTAAGTGTAATTTTCTTCTATGTTGTTTTCTTTTATTTTTACTTTCTTTTGTCTCTTTTAAAATATAAAATGAGAATACTTAGATTTTTTTTTTATTAGTTTAATAGCATTTTCTAACCCTTTTTTTATTTTAGCTTTCTTTTGAAGACCTTTTCTTTATTTTCTTTTCCTTTAATCTTTAGCTGTTCTCTTGTCATCCTTTTTTATTTTAGTTACTTTTATACAATTTAACAACATGCATGGTAGTTTTAGAGAATATTTTGTTTATTTCATTTAAAAGTATGTTTAAATTAGTTAGCAAAGTTTATGTCCATTTTTAGCATATTTAGTTTTAAAAACTTTTAGCATATCTTTGTTCTTTTATTTTGAATTATGTTAGTTTAGATTGTTTTAATAATATCACATATGGGAGGGCTCCATGTATCTTTTTACTAGAAATTGCATGCCGTAGTACTTAATATTTTTCTTTTGATACTTGTTTTATTTGGTATTCTATGTACATATGTTATGTATTTTCTATATTTAATTTTGAATGTTCTCTCTTTACCTCCACTTTCTTTATTTGCATGCATTTGAAAAATTTTATTAAAAAACCAATGATGATTAGTAGAGCCCAACCTTACGGTTTGGCGAACTGGGTGCCTAACACATTTTTCGATTCGTACCTTAGCCCCCGAACCCTCGTTCTCTGGTTAACGTTTTAGAGATCAGTATCTATTTTTGTTTTTCTTAGTTTTTCTCAAAAATTAAGTGCCGACTCCATTTTCAACAAAAAGGAGTTTTTAAAATTTGATTTTAAAAGTTTTAAAAGATTTTTCAAACATCCTTTGAATTCTCATATTTTTGAATATTTTTTAAAAATCTCAAAATCCCGACGCCACAGTATTTTTTGGCGATTCCGCTAGACATTGATTTATAAAATCAAATAAGAGGGCTAGACTTAAAAATATCATTGGTTCTTAATATGTATTTCTCATTTGTATTTTCGCATGAATGTGCATTATTCTTCAAACCCCCCTGCCTGGTCGACCTGATGCCATGAACGTTCATCCGTTTCAAAGATTGTTGGGAAGACGGGCATTCCTTACTGACTGTACGCTATCATAGGTACAGTAAAAGAGTTCGGACGTACTGTTTGACCATGTCCTGCACCACTCCAGGCATGGGGGTATATACCCGGCTCTATTCAGAAGGTACCCTGTTCGATTGACCAAAATCATCCTTTTTCATATAGTAGCTTAAAACCCCCCCCATTAGGTGCTGCTAACTCTAGTAGGATTATATATTTTCTTAATTATATGTTTTGATTGCGTATTATTGGGATTATTTGTTTGGGCTTAAGCTAGTTCCTTTTTCGGGTTCGGTCCGTGTTTTCTGTTATCCTTCGATTAGGTTAACCTTTCGTCTCTGGGTTCTTACCAGGGTTCTGTTCTTCACCTTGTTTGGTTTTTATGTCGTAGTTTTCTTCTCAGGGTCATGCTCGTCCATTGTTTTGAAACCTCTAGGATAGTTTCTCTCTCTTTCGAGCTCTTCCTGGGTTGCTAGTTTTATACCCCTGCCTTTATTTAGGCTTGATTCCTTCAAACCTTTTCTATACCCGCGTGAGCTAGTCTAGCTGTCCGAACCAGTCTCTTGGGAGGGTTAGAACTACCTTTTTGCTGGAGTGCTGTTCGTTTCTCCGTTTAGATAAACCTTCCCTCTAAAGTTTAATTGATCCCCTTTTTAGCCATCATTCTATTTTTTAGGTCGTCCTGTTGTTATGCTCCTAGTATGAGCCCAGTAGGGGCATTGTTTCAGCTTCAGTGATTATCTGCCTATGGTTTGCTATTTTGGGATTCTGGAATGTTTTCTATCTATCATCATAATTTTTGTCTTTGAAGTGTTTTGATGCCGATTATTTTGCATCCAGCAATCCAGGTTTTCTTTGGATCTAGATCATTGGGCCAGGAAGATTACAGTCGACACGCATCTGGGCAAGATCAGGGTTAGGTAGACTCTATAGAATATCTGAACAGCCAGCTGAGTCATCAAAAATGGTAGAGAACGAAGTTAACTTGACAGCTCTGATGAGAACTATTACTGAGATACAGAGAGTTGTGGAGCAGCAGACCTAATCTCAAAACCAATGTCAGGCGCAGACTCGAACAATTTAGGCCTGTATACCCATTGTGATGGACAGTCGGAGGATACAAACGAGAATATCGAAGACTTCTGGGATGATAACCAAGGACATGAGGCATCACAAGTTGTTGTGCCGCCTCGGGTTTCCTGCCCGATGGTGGTAGAAGAAGAGAACACTGCACAGTTCAGAGAATCTGCATTGGCTGAGAAAATCGATCTAATGGAGAAGGTCCTTAAAAAGGCCAAGGGAGTCGAGGAATATATACTTGATGTAGGGGGACTCTGCCTGTTTCCAGATGCCAAGCTCCCAGATAAGTTTAAAATGCCTGACATGAAAAAATTTGACGGAACCGAAGACCCCAGAATTCA
This sequence comes from Heliamphora ciliata, assembly GCA_032360265.1. Taxonomy (NCBI): domain Eukaryota; kingdom Viridiplantae; phylum Streptophyta; class Magnoliopsida; order Ericales; family Sarraceniaceae; genus Heliamphora; species Heliamphora ciliata. The sequence continues at coordinate 7,238 of JAUMHN010417828.1, forward strand.
TCTCCGAATGTATGTTGGTACCTTGTCGCCAATGGAAATTGATAATCAGCTAAAGGCCCAGCTCTTTCAATGATCTCTTTCTAGGGCAGCCCAGAAATGGTTCGTCTCCCTCGATGTAGTAATGACCAGAACCTGGGAGGACATAGCTACCACATTTGTCAATCAGTATAGCTATAATGTCCAGGTAGATGTAACCACTCGGGAGCTGGAAACCACTCGTCAAGAAAGAAGAGAGTCATTTGTGAACTTTTTGACCAGGTGGAGAGCAAAGGCAGCTAAAATGACAAACTGACCAACAGAAAAAGAACAGGTGAGAATTTTAGTCAAGAATATGCAATTCCCCCTAAAACGTTATCTGATAACACAGCCGCTCTCCACATTCGAGTAGTTATTTGATGTTGGGGTTCAGATAGAAGATGCAATCCAGTTTGGTGATATCGAGGAGGTCGACCCGAACCAAAAGCTCAGAAAACCTTACCCATCCACTAACCCTGCATCTTGTTCTAATGAGGTGAATTTGCTAAACCCCCAATCAGATTGACTGAATTCTTCACCTACATTACCTCCTCCCAGAAACAACCAACCGTCTCAATTGAAAAAGTCGAGGAGAGTTTTCACTCCCCTTAATATTTCTCTGACCACGGCCATGAATCGACTTGTCGAGAAATGGCTAATAAAGCTTCTTAATCTAATGCCGCCTCATAACCCTTTACCGCTACACTACGATCCTATCCAAGATTGCTCATACCATCAGAGCCACGGACACCCAACCGATAACTGTCTGAAACTCCGTCATGACATTCTAGATCTCATTGACAATAAGGTCATTCCACCTCCATCTGCACCGAATGTCATAGCTAATTTTTAAATTCTTACAATTTGCATGATTCAAGTCTCGAGTCAAGTCGGAGTCCTATATGTTTTCGCTTTATTTAGATCAGTTGAGTTAGAGAGCACGTCTTTCTGTGCACCCTCTTCCTTTGCTTTTGATTTTGTAATCTCTACACTCTTTGATATCAATGAAATAAACGAAAATTTTGATTATTCTGCTTTGCTTCTTTTATTTTATTCTCTTTCTGATGATTTTAAATTCAAAGGGGATGTCCCTAAAGAATTAAAAGTTTTAAAAGAGAAGAAAAAATGCGTGCCTAACCAATAATTGAAGAAACTTTGTCAATAAATCTGGGTAATGAAATTAATCCATAAATTGTCCAAATTGGTTCTTTTTTATTTTTAGTTGAACGTGAACAATTAATAACTTTGTTAAAAAAATTCAAAGACATTTTGCATGATCATACAAGCATATGCTCAGAATTGATCCCGATATTATCCAACACCATATTCTTTTGTATCTCGATGCCAAACCGGTCAAATAGAAATCGAGAAGCAAACGGCCAGAATGGGCTCTGAAGATCAAAGAATAAGTCACTAAGCAGATCAACGCTGAATTTTTTATGATAACCAAGTATCCGAAGTAGATGGCCAACATTGTACCGGTCTTGAAGAAGGATGGATGCATCAGAGTCTATGTAAATTTTTAGAATCTCAACAAGGTTAGTCCGAAGGATGACTTTCTATTACCGCACATTGACATATTAGTAGATAGCACAACGGGACACACTCTTTTATCATTTATGGATAGCTTCTTCAGGTACAATCAGATCTTAATGGACCCTGAAGACAGGAAAAAAATGGCACTCATTACACCATAGAGCACCTACTACTACCATGTGACACCATTTGATTTGAATAATGCAGGGACAACCTACCAAAGGGCTGCCAATAACTTGTTGCATAACATAATACACAAAGAAGTCAAAGTGTATGTAAACGATATGATTGTGAAGTTCAAAAGATCAAGACGGCCATATCATAGTGCTGCAAAAATTCTTTAAAAGAATCAAGAAGTATAAGACGTGGCTCAACTCGCAGAAGAATGGCAGAGGAATCAGATGGAAGAACTCCTCTTATTCGTTGAAAGAAGACTATAAATTCTGTTCCACGTACAAGGGTATCAAAAGAAGATAGCCAAAGCGTGCCCGAGACCTGAGAGAAGGTGATTTGGTTCTTAAGAAAATCAAGGCTCATATTTTTTATCCAAGAGAAAAGTTCAAGCCAAATTAAGCTGGGCCGTATCTGATCAAAACTATTATGACCGGTGGTGCTATAATCATTATGGATCTGGATGGTAACATGTTCTCCACTCTAATCAACTTGAACCAACTCAAAAAATACTATCCTTGAGAGAAAAATAAAATAAGATAAAAACTCGTTGGGTTGAAAACTGAAAAGGTGACCCAGGCAAAAGTTAGAGTAGCCCGCAAGGCTGAAAACACAAAAGGGTGACATTGGCAAAAGTTAGGGCATCACAAAAGGAGAGTGTTAATACCCATGAGTAAATCGAGCTCGAACTATGTTACGGGCTAATTCCACTTTTTGGGATACGTAGGCAGCTTCTTTTAAGAAGTCCGACCACCTTCTTTATTTTAGTCATCTTTGAATCTGAGTAATGATCAATGAAAATTTATCTTTGAGTTTTGATAATAAGGTTATTTAATTACAAGAATCAAAAATTTTTAAATAATTGGGAACCTTTTTCATATAAACGTGAGATTTTCATTACTTCAGCTGCAATCACAAGGTTTTGAAAATAAAGGACGGCCACCCAAGTTCCAAACTCTAAATAAAGAAGGATGCTACAAAATTCTAAAAGCAAAAAAGATCTCTCAGATTTTCCTTCTCTTTGCTACTTGTTCTTCTCCATCTTCTTTGTTTCTGCTCTTTTTTTTCTAAACCAACCACGCCTTGTACTCTTCGGAGAGCTCAATGTGGAATTGCTCCTGCATCTCCATTAGTGAACAAGATGGTCAAGCCTCCAAATACCGCGCCAGAAATGGGGACTAAAGGAAAGATGAATTAATATGACCCCATACGGCGTAAAATATGATTTGACCTCGACCAAACTGCCTCATAATCCGGTGTGGATAATAGAATGTGGACAGCCGTAGACCAATCAGCAAGACATCTGGATGGTCCATAGTAGTCAAAGTCATAAAAGGGATCCGCCACCAGGAGCATTGCCAAGTGATGTCTTTTCCAGTTAGCAAAGAAAGATACTATCTCCAAGCCGCCTCGGTAGTGCATATCGGGTAAAAAGGACGATAGACAAAGGCAACATCATTGTGCCCATCCAAATTCGATTTCTGCAGAAGATTTACCTTCTCTATCAGCCAGATCTGAAAAGAGAGAAGAGGTAAGAATCGAGAAAAATCAGCAAAATGAGAGATGTGTGAAAAAATAAAGAGAAATAGAAAAAAAATATGAGAGAAGAGCAGTAAAATTCGAGAGAAATCAGCAAAAGAAGAGAAGAGAGGTAAAAATCGAGAGAAATTAGCAAAAAGAGAGAAGAGCGGAGAAAAAGAGAGATTTGACTTTTACTTGGAGAAGCAGAGGACAACCAGCAAAAGACGTTGATAGCATCAGGGTCTAGGCCAAAACTAGGGGCACAGAGTCCTTCCCTGCCCTTATTTGCTCTGCAATGTCTATTAGAATAGTGCTAACTCAACCGTCACAAGAAACTAGAAGGCACCGGGTAAGCAGATAGATGCAAAGAACATAACGGCACCGCAATTAGAAGCTAAAAGGGCACCGATAGGGCAGAGTTTATGTCTAGTGAATCTCCATGGATGAAGAAAGAAACCGCTTGGCCAGTCAGACCACCAGGAAGCATGATGAACATGGAAGGTATTAGCAAAAACTCTTGTGGGACAAAATTAAGAATAACGGTGAACTCAACTACAGTGGGGCATAACTCTTAAGAACCAAAATAGAAAACATGAGCCCTTGGATCCTAAAAATTGTGTAGCAGCCCTCAGCAATAGTTTGTTGATCTAAGCCCTAGTGCGCCAGGCAAACTTCTTTCAAATTCTAGTCATATGCGAAGCATTGTCTAGGTCCTAGGTTCGTAAGACGACCCTTAGGTTCCCTAAGTCCTGGTGAGCCAGGCAAATCTTTCAAGCCCTAGAAGACTAGACACCCTGAGCCCTGGTGCGCCAGGCAAATCTTTTTAACCTAACGTTCGTGTGTGAGTGACGATCCTTAGATTTTTTCCAAACTCTAGTCCATAAGGCATCTAGGTCATAAGTTTAGAAGGTGTCTTAGGTTTTCTTCAAATCCTAGTCCAGAAGGTGTCTTAGGTTTTCTCCAAACCCTAGTCCATAAGGTGTCTAGGTCCTAAGTCTAGAAGGTGTTTTAGGTTTTCTTCAAGCCCTAGTCCATAAGGTGTTTAGGTCCTAAGTCCAGAAGGTGTCTTAAATTTTCTCCAAATCCTAGTTCATAAGGTGTCTAGATCCTAAATCCAGAAGGTGTCTCAGGTTTTCTTCAAACCCTAGTCCATAAGGTGTCTACGTCCTAAGTCTAGAAGGTGTCTTAGGTTTTCTTCAAACCCTAGTCCATAAGGTGTCTTAGATTTTCTTCAAATCCTAGTCCATAAAGTGTCTAGATCCTAAGTCCAGAAGGTGTCTTAGATTGTATCCAAACCCTAGTCCATAAGGCATCTAGGTCCTAAGTCCAAAAGATGTCTTAGGTTTTCTTCAAATCCTAGTCCATAAGGTATCTAGGTCCTAAGTTCAGAAGGTGTCTTAGGTTTTCTTCAAACCCTAGTCCATAAGGTGTCTAGGTCTTAAGTCCAGAAGGTGTCTTAGATTTTCTCCAAACCCTAATCCATAAGGTATCTAGGTCCAAAGTCCAGAAGGTGTCTTAGGTTTTTTTCAAACCCTAGTCCATAAGGTGTCTAAGTCCTAAATCCAGAAGGTGTCTTAAAACGTCTTAGGTTTTTTTTAAACCCTAGTCCATAAGGTGTCTAGGACTTAAGTTCAGAAGGTGTCTTAGGTTTTCTTTAAACCCTTGTCCATAAGGCATTTAGGTCCTAAGTCTAAAAGACGTTTTAGGTTTTCCAAGCCCTAATGTGCTAGGCATCCTATGTTCCAAGCCCTAGCGTGCTAAGCATTTTATCTCTCAAGCCCTAGAAAACTAGGCACCCTAAGTCTTGGTGAGCCAGACAAATCTTTTAAGCCCTAAAGATTAGGCATCCTAAGCTCTGGTGTGCCAGGCAAACCTTGCACGTCCTAGTAGAAGACTAGGAACCCCAAGCCTTAGAAAACTAGGCACCCTAAGCCCTGGTACACTAGGTAAATCTCTCAAGCCCTATAAGACTAGGCACCCTAAGCCCTTGTGCGCCAGACAAATATCTCAAGCCCTAGAAGACTAGACACCTTAAGCCCTGGTGCGCCAGGCAAATCCTGCACGTCCTAGTAGAAGACTAGGGACCCTAAGACCTAATGCGCTAGGCATCCAAGTTTTTAGGTCTTGACTCGACCTATTAATTCATGGTTATCCTTCCCGGTAAAGATAGTTTTAAGCCTTGACTTGGCTTTTTATTATTTTTATCTCATACCTTGTCCCGAGTTTTTGGGTCTTGACTCGACCTATTAATTAATATTTTCTCCCGATAAATTTAACTTTAGGTCGTAACTTAGATTTTTAGTTATTTTTATCCCGCTTCCGTCCTTAATTTTTAGGTCTTAACTCGACCTATTAATTCGTGACTTTCTTTCCAATAAGTTTAATATTAAGCCGTAACTTGGCTTTTAATTATTTTTATCCCATTTTTATCCCGAAATTGCGAGATCTTAACACGACTTATCAATTGTTTTTCCGGTTAAGATAATTTTTTGGATCTTAACTCGATCCTTTTAATTATTTTTTCACCAGCCGAGTTCTTAGATTTTTACTCGATCTCTGACTTGGTTGTTTATGCTTCCTTTAGATCTTAACTCAATCTCTAGGATTTGTTCAATCTTTAGCATCTGCATCATGTTTCGTATCCTTGCGTTGTGCCCTGTGAACTACGTTTTGGTATGATGCCCAGCAAAGGGGTACGTAGGCAGCTTGATGAAAATTCAAGTACGACTAACATCATATGCATGCTTGTGTGGTTGCGGCCTAAGATTGACGGCTCAGTCAAATGGATGTTGTCTCTAGATCTATGATATAACTTGCATCACATGTTGCTATGCAAGTTATATCAAAGAGGGGCAACTATAGACAACCCAATTTGACCCCGCCCAATCTTAGGTCAATCCGATGATGAAAACAGGTGGAATGATACTTCAATTCGATTCTCGAAAAGTGATCCAAGCTCGACATTTGAACCCAATCAGCAAAAACCTTCAAACCAATTGTTAGATTTAGGCAACCCAAGAGGGGGGTGAATTGGGTCTTTTCTATTTTAAAGGGAATTTAAAACCTTTTCAGAAATCTTTTAATATTGCAATAAGAAAAGGTATGCAAGAATATAATCAATGCAACTATTA
>JAUMHN010417838.1:0-13610 GCA_032360265.1 Heliamphora ciliata
CTCCTCGGTTGATTGTTGTCCCGAGTGGAGAATGTTGTTTTACTGCTTTCCCTTAACTGTGGCATGATAACTCTCAGATTTATATCCATAGTTTCAAGGATAAAAATGATAGTTTTCAAATGGAAAACTGGTGATTTTTGTGAGAAAACCGTGTTGATTTTTGTGGTCGAGCTAGCTCCCACCATATGATTGCATATCCTGCTTTACAGCTTTATAGTCTATTTCTATTGGGCTTTGGCTCACTGTGGCGTTGGAATTTAGGGGTCAAAAATAAGGGTAGTTAAAGATATTTTGAAAAACATTTTAAACACTTTGAAAATCAAATTTTAAAAATCCCTTTTATTGAAAATAGAGTCGCCACTTAGTTTTTGAGAAAAATTAAGAAAAACTAAATTGGCTACTGATCTTGAAAACGTTAACCAGAGAAAAAGGGTTCGAGGGTTAAGGTATGAATCGGGGAAGGTGTTAGGCACCCCGTTTGCCCAACCGTAAGGTTAGTTTCTACTAATCATCATTAGTTCTTTAATAGAATTTCTCAAATGCATGCAAATAAAAAAAAAGAAGGCAAAGAGAGAACATCCAAAATCAAGTATAAAAATTACATAAAATATGTACATAACACTCCAAAATAAATAAGTGTCAAAAGAAAAATTCTAAATCTTATGACATGCAATTTCTATCTAAATGATATATGGAACACATACCCACATGTAATATTGTTTAAACAATCTAAACTAGTATGATTTGGTTAAAAAAAATAAAGAAATATGCTAGAAGTTGGCAAAAATTTCCTAAGCATGGATTGCTACAGAAGAAAAATTAAACTATCTTAAACATACTTTTAAATAAAGAAACTAAAATTTGCATGTCACCAAAATTAACTGGATTAACATTAACATGATGAATTAATAAAAAAATAAGAAAGGTAAAATAAGGAATGCATAAGAGAGAAAAATTACTACATTAAAAAAAACCCATTTAACAAAGAAATTTAAAATAAGAGTTTTATAACAAAAGAGAATTTACGGATTTGAAGAAAAAAAAAAGGTCACAAAAGAAAAATTGTGCTAAAATGAAATGGTCAGAAAATATTTATTTAAACTATTAAAAGAAAACCTAACTATTCATATTTTATATTTAAAACAAAAGGAAAAGAAAGCAAAAGAAACGAGAATTACATTTCAAAAATAAGGATGTGATTTAAAGACTTTTATGATTTTTATGGTTAATAAAAATGAAAAAAAAAATAAAATAAAGTTATGAGAAAATAAAACTAGAAAAAGAAAATAAAGAAGAAGCCTTACACTAATAAAGAGAAACATAAATTAGTACTAAATAAAAAGAAAATAAAACTACATTGTAGGAAAAGAAAAAAAAAATACTAGAAAAAGAAAATTACACTACTAGAAAGGAAAAGAAAATGAAAAATAAAGACTAATGAAGGAATATTAAGTTAATAATGAAAGAAAAATGAATGCTAAAAAGGAGATACTAAAAATAAAATGGAACACTAATCTTTCAAGAAAAGAAAATGAACTAGACTACTATTAAGAGAAAATTAGAACAACTAAATAAAATAAATGCTAAAAAATTAAACCAATGCTTAAATAAAGGAAATGACATTAACATTATAAGAAAAGAAAAGAGAATGAAAAATAAATGCTAGTAAAGACAATTAAACTAATGCTAAAAATTAAAAATAACTATTTAGTTTAAATGTGAAATGTAGTATTAATTACTATATTCACATAAATGTAGGTACATTATTACTACAATTAATAACATTATTAAGTTATAATTGCCAAAATATGTTAGCACCATTTAATAAGCAATTAAACAAATGAATAAAAGACAATATGCTTAGTGTGGGGTGTGGATTAAGGAATTAATTCAAAAGACTAAATTCAACGAAATAAATTAAACAATTAACAATGTTAACTACATAAATAAAGAAAACGTGCAAATTAAAATTGACAATTAACCCGATCACTCCAAAAGAGATAAAATGGAGTTTAAAAAATCGGGGATCTAAATGGGGTATCTAGATTGTCGGGGAATTCTTAAGTTGTGTAATGTGCCTCGGCGTGCCAATCCTCGGGTGGTGATCCAAGCTAGGGTTGCAATGTAGGTGTTGGAAGGCTTAGATCTCAGTAATTCGGCAGGGCTTCGGCGCCGGGGCTCAGGATTGCTCGGTATATCGGCAGAGTCTCTCTCACTCAAAATTCGTACTGAAAACATACGCTAGGGTACGGTATTTATAAAATTCTTCAACCAATGAGGTGTTGCCATGTTTTGGGACACGTCAGGCCATTTGGAGTTGGCGGTTGCCAAGTTTTTGGAAATTTTCACAAAGTTCTATGGCGGTCGCCAGAATGGGAGTTGGCGGTCGCCATGATGGGAGGTGGCGGTCGATATTTTGGGCTAGGATTTCTACAAAGTTCTATGGCGGGCGCCAAAATACAAGTTGGCGGTCGCCTTACTTGGGCAGCAAGTTTCAATGGTTCGACAAAATTTCATTGGTTTGAAGGTTTCGGATTCAAATACCGAGCTTGGATCACTTCCCGAGGATTGTACGGAGGCACTAATCCATCTGTTTTCATCATCGAATTTTCCTAAGATTAGGCGGGATCAAATTAGGGTATCGACAGTTGCCCCTTTTTGATATAACTTGCATAACAATGCGTGAAGCAGGTTATATCAAAGACCCAAAGAGAACAACATTTGACCGAGCCGTCAATCTTAGGCCACAAGCACACAAGAATGCATATGATGTTGGTCGTACTCGAATTTTCATCGAGCTGCCTGCGTACCCCTTTTACTAGGGATTAGACCAGAACGTAGTTCATGGGGCAAAATGCAAAGATGTAAGGATAAGAATCACGATGTGGATGCTAATGTTAACATGATACAGACATTTACATTGTAGTGCAAATATAATGCAAGAAAGTTCCGATGTCATAACACAGATCGAGAAAAAGATCAGATGTCATAACACAGATCGAGAAAAAGATCATTTAGATTTAGGTCGTGAAAGTACCAATGAGTCAGTTTTAGGTCATGAGGAGGACCAACGAGTCATTTTAGGGTCATGAGGAGGACCGACGATTCAGTTTATGGTCATGAAGAGGACCGACGAGTTAGTTTATGGTCATGAGAAGGATCGGCGAGTCATTTTAAGGTCGTGAGGAGGACTGACGAGTCAGTTTAGGGTCCTGAGGAGGACCGGCGAGTCATTTTAAGGTCGTGAGGAGGACCGACAAGTCATTTTAAGGTCGTGAGGAGGACCGACGAGTCAGTTTATGGTCATGAAGAAGACCGACGAGTCATTTTAAGGTCGTGAGGAGGACCGACGAGTCAGTTCAGGGTCATGAGGAGGACTGACGAGTCAGTTTATGGTCGTGAGGAGGATCGACGAGATAAATTTAAAGGTAGGTTTATCGGAAACGAGATTTAAAATGATTAGATGCCAAGCCACGGCTGAAACTTTTTGATTTATCGAGAAGAAAGATTGCATATTAAGAGGTCGAGATGAGACCTAAAAATAGGACGGGGCATGAGGTAAGGATAACTAAAGCCAATTTATGACTTAGAATTTAATTTTATCAGGGAGAAAGGCATGAATTAATAGGTCGAGTTAGGAACTAAAAATTCGGGACGAGGCATGAGATAAATAATTTAAAAGCCAAGTTACGGCTTAAATCTAGCCGGAGGGAGAAAACACCATAAAAGACAAGGTTTTAACAACTCACTAATTTATATATTTTTATTATTTTTTATTTTCTATATATTTATTATTATTATTTTATTGTTTCTTATTTTTATATATTTTTTTATTTTATTTTATTTTTTTGCTAAGCATGTGCATACATAGTAAAGTAAACATAAGTAATGAAACAAAAACACCCAGACAGACCCATAAGGACCCCAAAATGCCAAAATGGCAAACTGACGCAATGTGGCCCTTGACAACCTGGCGGTCGCCAGGACGAAACCCCTCTGACATGGCGGTCGCCGTGTGTCTTTTGGGAAACCTGGCGGTTGCTGCATTTGGAGTTGGCAACCGCCAACTCCAAGCGCGCATAAGGCCCTTTGAGGCGCGCGGGTTTGGCTCATTCTGCCATTTCCACTCTCTCTCTAGCTTCTCTGCTCTCTCTCATCTTCTCCTTTTCTCCCAAGCCTTTCCCCTTATTCTTTTCTTGTTTCTTAGCTTCTCCCGCTTTCTTCTTGCTTCTCAAGATGTTTACCCTTCTATTCGTGATTCTATTCCTCTTCATGGCGAGCCAGGGCCATGGCAATGACGATTCGGGGTCATAACGAGACCCTTCTGCTAGTGGGGCACTTTTACGCAGCCTACTGTTGCGATGGATGCTCTTGTGCTCAAGGCGGAGCTTGCCTCCCATCGAGTTGCTGAGGAGGCGCGAGCAGCTACTGAGGCTCAGGCATCTGCTGATGCTGCTGCGGAGGCCGCGATGGCTGACTTTTTGGCCCCCGATGCTGGAGACGGTCATCCGGCACCTTTTAATCCGCACACGTATGATCCATTGCCTCATCGCGCGGTTCCTCGTGGCTTGAGACGCTATGAGCCTCCCGAGGATGATGTTGCTGCCGACCTTCTTTTGCGGGAGCCTGACCATCATATATCTCGTTGACGCCCATCGGTAAGTACCCCATCCTTACTTGTTTTAATATCAGAGCATGTAATATCAAACGTAGACGCATGTTTAGGATACCTCCATATAATGTGATTTGATGATGATGACTAATGATGATGATTTATTTTTGATACGTTGAATGATTTTGATGTTAATTGATGGATGATGATTGAAATTTAGCTTAGATACCTATGCGATGGAGATTAAAATAGTAGGAACAACTAGGATCTTTTAAAACAACCAACAAAATGGGCAATTATTTTAGCGAAAATCTTAACAATAAAAAGGCCTAAGTTTTACTGTTTATTTTGAAAAAAAAAAAAACAAATCTAAGGTGGGGAAATCTTTGTTTTGAGTTTTGATTTTTTTGACTTTTTTTTGTTTTTTATTTTATTTATTTATTATTATTATTTTTTTTATTTTTGCTTTATTATTATTATTTTTTATTTTTTATTTTTTTATTATTTTATTATTTTTCATTTATATATATTTTTTTGTTTTTTTTTAATATGCAAAACTAAAAGGGGTAATTTTTATCAAAATCCTAGACAATTTTGTCAAAAATCTTAAAATTTGGGGCAAATTAATTTTTTTTTTGTTTTTCCAAAAATCTAGAAAATTTTGGAAACCTTAAAAAATTTGGAAAGAATCTTAGAAAATTGGGGTAAATCTTAAAAACTTGAAGATTTTTTTTTTTTTTGGAAATCTTTAGAAAATTTTTGAAAATTTTGAGAAGAAATTGAGGAAAATTTTGAGAAAATTTTGAAAAGAATTTTAGAAATTCGAGGAAAAATTGAGAGAAAAAATCTAGAAATTCGAGGAAAATTCTGAGAAAATTTTGAGAAGAATTTTAGAAATTCGAGAAAAATTTTGAGAAAATAGATTTTAAGAACAATCCTATAAATTTGAGAAAAATTTCAAGAAAATTTCGAGGAAATTTGAGGAAAATTTTGAGAAAATTTGGGAAAAATTTTGGAAAATTTTTAAGAAAATCCTAGAAAAATTTTGAGAAAATTTGAGAAAAAGTTTGAGAAAATTTTAAGAAAAACTTAGAAAATTTAGAAAATCCTAGAAAATTTAAGAAAAAATTTTGAGAAAATTTTGAAAAAAAACCTAGAAATATTTAGAAATTCTTAGAAAATTCTTACAAATTTTTAGAAAATTAAGGAAAGTTTTAAGAAAACCCTTGGAAATTTTTAGAAAACCTTAGAAATTTGAGAAAATTTTTAGAAAATTAAGGAAAATTTTAAGAATGCCCTTGAAATTTACGAAAAATCTTAGAAAAATCCCAGAAATCTTAGGAAGATTTTTGTTCTTCTTTTTTTGTTTTATATCATTTGGGAAAAAACAACTTAGGGAAGAATAATAGAAATTTGACTGGTGCACCAGGACATAGCATCACTAGGAATCACAAACCTAGGGTTAGGGTGCCTAGTTCCTTTGGGCTTGAACGAAACCGAAGGGTCATCACTTGCACACGAACCTAGGGTTGGGGCGCCTAGTTTCTTAGGATTTTGCCTTCAGATATTTTTTGCACCTTGCTTGCTTGATTTGTTCTTTATATGTTCTCTATATGTCTTCTTTTACAGGCTGGTCATTATGTCCGAGGCTTCGGAGGTTCTACCTCCGGGAGGTGTTGCAGTGGTATGATGCCCTCCTTGCTCCTAGCCGGGCTTACATTGATGCCTCTGGTTTTGCTCGTTTCATACCCCTGCTGGGTAGGACGAGCAACGACCGGGTATGGCTGACAGCCCTGGCTGAGCGGTGGTGGGATACCACCAACACCTTCCATTTTACCACCTTCGAGGCCACCCTTACACCTCTGAACTTTTCACTTATTACGGGCATCCGAGTTGAAGGAGCTTCCATCCCATTTGACCCTACCATTGCACAGTCTGTTGATCCCTGATGTACTTCCTTGGGGCTATTCCAGCTTAGATGGATCGCGACAGAGTCAAATACGCCTGGTTCTTTGAGCGGTTCAGACATTTTCAGTGCACCGAGCCCCACCATTATGAGTGGGTCTCCCGAGGTTTTTTGATGTACGTGTTTGGTACCTCCTTGTTTTCGAACAAAGAGAATACCGTTCACTTACATTACTCGGGCGGCCTAGCTCGTCTTGATCAGGTAGCTTCATATGATTGGGGCAGCGCTGCTCTGGCTACGCTCTACAGTTTCATGAGGACACTGACCCTGTTCCCTAGGGAGCTCAGCATTGGGGGACACTGGAATGTTTGGGAGGTATGACTTAGTTTTTGCAGTTTTTTGTCCATTTCTGTTATCTGTTATTTCTGCCTGCTGACATCTTCTTCCTTGCAGTTATGGACCTATGAGTTCCTCGAGCTTCACGTCCCGGCAAACTCTACGGCAGACCCTCTGGTTATTCCCCGTGCAGCCTGGTGGTCCTATGGGCTAAAGGGGAAGGAAGCCGGAGGGAAGGATCTTGACCAGTTCCAGGTGTCTTTGTATTACCACTTACTGTTCATTACCCTCTACACCATACTTGTTCACTGCACTGTACCATACTGATTACTGCATTTCGTTTACTAATGATGCACTGTATATCACTGTACTTTGTAGGTTCACTGGGGCGTCTGGCAGGGAGTTAAGGATCGGGCCGGTGCAGATCTGATGCATAGCCATGGTATCGCGGCGAGGCGTATCCTGCTGAAGGGCCCATTTGGGCAAGAGTACTACCTGGGAGAGCAAGTGGTTTGCCAGTCGCTCGGCCTAGATGACTCTGGATCCCAGTGGTTCCTCCAGCTTGTATGCGCCGGACTGAGGATCTAGGCCGGGTCGACCATCTGCTAGAGACCGTGGGGACCCCCGCTATGGAGCTGCTCGTAGTGGAGGGAGATTATACAGCCTGGGCCCGGGCTCATCTGATGGGGCCACTAGGACCTGGCCTGGTTGTCCTAGGAGGCCGGAGACGAGGACCGGTACCAGAGGCAGCGGGCGTTGATGTTGGAGTTGCTGCTGATGCTGGGGCTACAGCTGCTGCTGGAGCAGCTGCCGGAGTTGCTGCCAGGGATGCTACTGGTGGGAGGGGCCTCGAGCTGCCATAGGACGTCCAGACTGTGGTATACGGCTTCCCCTTCTCTCTACCGGTTCCTGTTCCGTCGGAATCGGAGTTCAGGGCTGACATCGGCCAGGTTTGTTTTCTACCTTCTTCTCAGTCGCTTGTTTTATCTATCTAGTCCTTTCTGAGATATTTTCTTCTACAGGTCAATCAGGCTTGGTTAGATTGGGCGATGCTGATGATCACTGGTTTGAGGGTGCTGGTCCGGCCGGTGGATGCCTCGATGCGGGCAGCCGGTGTTGCTTTTATACTAGTAGCCGCCATGAGTAGCCGTGTGTTCTTTTTTAATTTTTTTTATATTTTCCTATCTTTATTCTGCTCTGAGTCTTGTTTTTCTTTTGACAGCCTCCAGCTCCAGCCGTCGATATGATGCTGCCACCTACTCCAGCTCCGGCCCCAACCTCGGTTAGAGGCCGTGGTTCTCGGGCATCCTCTCGGGCTTGTTCCAGAGGGTCGATTTCATCTGCTCGGAATCGATCCAAAGTCGTTTCTTCCTCCAGCAGCGTCGATGGTGACGACTTCGACAGACTCTTCGAGGATGACAACTCGGAGGAGGCCGGCCCTTTTCGGCGAGTTCGTCCTAGGCATTAGTGAGAGTGAGAGCTTTCCCCTTCCCCAGCTTTATTTATTTCTTGATACATTTATTTTGATGGGCCTACGTGCCCCAGTTTGATACACTCATGGGCCTGCGTGCCCCCATTTTGCTGTTTATTGAGCCTAGGTGCCACAGTTTTTGCCTTGTTACATTCTACTACTTTTTGACGCATTTTGGGGCCTTTGTGCTATTTCATTATCTACTTATCTGTCCACCGTATGGTTCTCCCTTATTTACTGCCCAAACTGTCTTAGGTGCATAGTTCGGATGTCACAACTAATTCAGATCACACAAACTGAAAGCTCCCCCACACCTGCCATGTTAGAATGTGGTGGTCGCCATAATATAACATGGCGGTTGCCACTTTCCAAAAATGTATACTTGGCGGTCGCCCTCTTCAACATGGCGGTCGCCTGGTCAAAGGAGTGATGTCACTGTACTGTGGTTTTTGGAGTAGGCGGTCGCCAGTTCCAAGATGTCGGTCACCACATTAATCATTTCTTTTGCCAAATTTTCGATTTCTTGCCCTTCCTAGCCTTATAAATACAGTCTTGGATCTCCCATTTTACTGTTACTCCGACTCAAATGGCTTCTCCCCTTTCTCTATGGATTAAAACACTTTCCCGCATTGAACGTCTGAACTTCTCCCCATTTGGATTGAATGCCCTTTACTTATTGAGGACGGTGAAGATTAACAGACCTTTAATGATGGCTGATGCACAACTGTGGGATCCTCAGTCTCAGGTCTTTTGGTTTGGTCTTGAGGAACTATGTCCAACTGTGGAGGAGTTTGCCGCCATTTTGAACTTGGCTCCGCAGGGCTCTGTTGTCATTCTCATTCCCTTTCTCTCAGTTCGGCGGCAGGTAATGCAACTTTGTGGTCTATCCAGGATGGAGGCTTCCCTTCTGACCTCAGGTGACTGGCTTGACATCTCATGGCTTATTGAGAGATTTCATCCTACTGGTGACCTCAGCGATCTAGACTTTCAGCTGTAGCGCCGTTATGCACTTTGCTTCTGCCTCCTTACCCAGTACCTCCTTGTCTCTCTTGATGGGCGGACTAGTTGTATCCTGGTTGACATTGCTGGCCAAATGTGGATGGGGAAAAACTTCGTGCCCTGGTTTTGGCTGAGACACTGTTGGGCTTGGACGGTATTCATCGTGGCAAAAACACCACCATTACTGGTAGCCCCTTACTTCTCTAGGTGAGCTTAACATCTCCCTCTTTATCAAGTTCTCTGTTATACTATAAAGATCTTTCTCTTACTGTTCTAACTCTTGTTGTAGATTTGGCTGATGGAAAAGGTGAGCCTTATACAGAAACCTACCACTAATAGGCACAATGCCGCTGCTTTCTTTTACCGTCCGCACTATCAGATATGTGACACTGAGGCATCTTGGCAACAATATCTTTCCTCTCTGACTAGTTCAGACATTACCTAGTAGTGACCCTGGTGGTGGATTCCTGCTATGACTCTGACCACCATGGATCATCTTGGTGTGTTGCTTGTTGGTCTGTCTCGGACTTCTTTCTACTACCCCTGTCGGATCATGCGGCAGTTTGGGCGGAGTCAGACTATTTTGCCCAACATTCGAGACCATCTGTTTTCTTTTGCACTGCGAGCTCCTTTTTTAACACAATATCGGGATGCTTGGCCATCTCGCTCATTGATGGAGATACATAAGTTACAGTGTCCTGGTCTTTCTGCTGATTACAAGACATGGTTGACACAAGATAGGGAGAAGAAAGACAAAGAAGAGGGGAAACAAGTGGCGAAAAGGTGGAGAATTTGAGGGCCTCTGCTTTGTTTTGAAAATTTCACAATTTTTCTTCATTTTGTTTGTAGAGTTTGGGACTTGTGTGCCCTCCCTTTATTTAAGAACTTTGTAGTCTTTGTAGTAATGAAAAACTTCCCACTTTATGTTTAAGATGTTTAAATTTATCCAAAGTTTTAATTACTTTATTATCAAAATTCAAGAATTGAATTGCATTGGTCTTACTTTGATTCAAAGATGGTTAAAAACAAAGATTGTGGCCGGACTTCTTTAAAGAAGCTTCCTACGTATCCCAAAAAGATGGAATTAGGCCTTAACGTAGTTCGGGCTCGGTTTTCACTTGGGTATTGACACTCTCCTTTTGTGATGCCCTAATTTTTGCCAAGGCGGCCCTTTCTGGTTTTGAGCCTTGCGGGTTGTTCTAACTTTTTGCCTGAGTTACCTTTTTGATTTTCAATTCAGCGAGCTTTTCTTTTATCTTTTTTTTTACCTCAGGGATAGTTCTTGTTGAGTTGATCAAGGTTTACTAGAGTGGAGAATACATTGCCATCTAGATCCATAATAATGATTGCACCACCGGTCATGATGGCTTTGATGAGAAGTAGTCCGGACTAGTTGGGTTTAAACTTGCCCCTTGGGTCAAAGATAGAAGCTCTGATTTCCTTGAGGACCAAATCCTCTTCTCTGAGGTCCCGAGACTTGACCTCTTATTGAACGCTCGGGCTATTCTCCTTTGGTAACCTTGTACATGAAATAGAGCTTGCAGCCTTCTTTCATGAAACAAAAGCAACTCCTCCATTCGGTTCCTCTGCCATTCTGCTTCTGGAATACTGGCATCGGCCACTACTCTTAGTGAGGGGATTTTCACCTCAATGGGAAGGACGGCTTCCATCCCGTACACTAAAGAGTATGGCGTGGTTCCGACTGAAGTTCTGATCGACGTTCGATATCCCCAGAGTGCAAATGGTAGATGCTCCGGCCAATCTTTGTGCGAGTTGATTGACTTTTGTAGAATCTTCTTGATGTTCTTGTTTTCTTCCTCGATTGCTCCGTTAGTCTGCGGCCGATATGGAGAGGACTTGTGAGCCATTATCTGGTATTCCTTGAAAAGATCCAGGACTTCTCCTTGGAAATGTGAGCCATTATCTGAGATAACTTCATGGGAAACTCCGTACCGACAGATGATATTTTGCTTGATGAATCTGGTAGCATGGGAGGCTTTCAACACCGAGTAGGACGCAACTTCTACCCACTTGGTGAAATAATCAATGGCCACAAAGATAAACTTGTGTCCATTAGATGCCTTTGGTGTTACTCTGCCAATCACTTCGATGCCCCATACTGAAAATGGCCATGGTGACGTCAGGTTGTACAGCTGAGACGAGGGAACGTGCATGAGGTTTGCGTGAATCTAACACTTATGACACCTCCGCACAAACTGTATACAATTCGTCTCCATTGTCATCCAAAAGTATCCTTGTCGTAGGATCTTTTTGGCTAACATGTTACCACTCATATGCGGTCCACAAACTCCGGCGTGTATCTCTTTCATTAGCTCTTGGCCCTCTTTAGTATTTACACACAGCTTATTGACCCCAGAATGTCCTCGTTTGTATAGTCTACCACCATAAATGACAAACTGCGCAGATAGTTGTCGTATTACCCTTTTATCCTTTTTACTGGCAAACTTGGGATATTCTCCTTTTTCTATGAAGTTGTTAATGTCAAAGTACCATGGGAGGCCGTCAGTGCTTTCTTCAATAACAGCTGTCATCTCATATGCCGGCTTTCTTTTTTGCTCTATTATCAAAGGTCTCATCCGAACTCCGGGTGGTATGTCGATCATGGATGCTAGGGTGGCCAGTGCATCGGCGAACTTATTCTGTAGTCTCGACACATGGGTGAAGATTACCAATTCAAAGCATGGTATAAGCTTTTCTAGTTCCTGATGGTAGAGAATTAGTGTTACATCCCTGACCTTCCATTCTCCTCGTGCTTGTGAGACCACCAAGGCTAAATCCTCGATGACATCCAGCTTCCTTGCCCCTAGTTCGAAGGCTGCCTCCAATCCAGCCAAACATGCTTCATACTCAGCCTGATTGTTGGTGACTTCAAAATTGAGTTTCAGGGACAACGAAACATGTGATTCGTCAGGGGTGACAAGGAGGACTCCTATTCCATAGCCGTATTGATTGGACGCGCCGTCGAAATATAGAGTCCACTTGTCATCCCCGACTTTTATCAGTTGTTCATTACGAAACTAGAATTCAGTGTCTTCACCCCCTTCCACTGGTTGATCGGCCAAAAATTTTGCCACTGCTTTGCCTTTGACTGACTTCCGGGTGACATACTGAAGGTTAAACTTAGACAACAATGGCAACCATTGAGCTAATCTTCCTGTCAGTGCCGGTTTTTCAAATAAGTATTTTAACGGATCCATTCGGGAGATGATGTTTACTGTAAATGACATCATATAGTGCCTTAATTTTTGGGAGGCCCAAACTAAGGCCTAACATGTTTTCTCCAGTGGTGTGTACCGTATTTCTGACCCGGCCATCTTCTTAGTTAGGTAATAGATAGCATTTTTGATTCCAGTTTTGCCTTCCTGTGCTAGCATACAGCCCGTGGCTAAATCAGTCACTGATAAGTAAAGAATCAGTGACCTATCAGGTTCGGGAGGAGCTAAAATAGGAGGATTTTGCAAGTACCACCGTACGGCATCAAAGGCGTCTTGGCATTTCTGATCCCATTCAAACTTAACTCCTTTCTTTAGGAGATGGAAGAGTAGCTCACAAGTAGTTGTTAATTTGGCTATGAAGTGACTGATGAATTGAATCTTACCCAGAAAACCTCTGACTTCTTGTTTAGTCTTCGGAGGAGACATTTCCAAGATTGCCCTGATCTTTGAGGGATCAACTTCAATCCCTCATTGAGTGATCATAAATCCCAGCATCTTTCCGGCAGTAACCCCGAAGGCACACTTTTGTGGGTTGAGTCGCATTTTGTACTTTTGAATCCTCTCGAAGAACTTTTGTAGTGCTGTGATGTGGCCTTCCCGATCCTTGGATTTGACTATCATATCATCTACGTACACTTCGACCTCGTGTATCATGTCATGCAACAACGTAGTGGTAGCCCTTTGATAGGTTACCCTTACATTCTTTAGACCAATTGGCATCACGCGATAACAGTAGGTACCCCAATGTGTGGTAAATTTCGTCTTCTCTCTATCTTCGGGATCCATCAAAATCTGGTTGTATCTGGAAAAATCGTCCATGAATGATAGCAAGGCATGCCCCGCTGTACTGTCTACTAAGACGTTAATGTGTGGCAAAGGAAAATCGTCTTTCGGGCTAGCCTTGCTGAGATCTCGAAAATCCACGCAGACTCGGATACGACCGTCCTTCTTTAAAACTGGCACTATATTAGCTACCCATTTTGGATACTCGATCACCATTAGGAATCCAGCGTTGATCTATTTGGCAACTTCTTCTTCGATCTTCAGAGC
>JAUMHN010417849.1:0-13610 GCA_032360265.1 Heliamphora ciliata
CCGAAGAAACAAAACCCCAACATACCGAGATCAAAGGTTAACTCAAACTCCGTCAACACTTAAATTATTCTCAAAATGAACTGGGTCAGGGTCTCACAGTTTTGGGACATTTTTCCCCCAACTATTAAATGTACATTGTTGTGATATTTGTGTTTTGGTGAAGGAGATTTGGGTGGCGTAATAATAGGAGTTAAATTTCGCGATCTCACATTTGACTTTGACCTAAGAGTCAAGAGCTTGAGTGTTGACTTGTTCACCCCCTTGCCGTTAGTGATGACCCGGCTGGACACTCAGGCCGCTACGTAGTCATCTCATGGCTTAAGGAACGCTCTTTGTCGATCGGTAGACTTGGTCAGCGTGGTTGGGATCATGGATTTTAGGATGGTTCACCTTGATTTGGGAGAACCTAGAATAACTTAAGTTAAATTAGATTAGAAAATAAAATTGATTGCATCGCATTCATTTGCATCACGCACCTGTATACTTGTTCTTATATATGTTTGCCTTGCCATAATTATGAAATTTGTCTGTCACCTTGACTATAAATTGTACTGGGTGTTATATGATATGCGTTGTAGAATATTTTATTGTGAGCTTGGTTAGAAGGTTTAGGGAGTTTGCTTCGGAGCTTTGGCTCATGGCATTCGTACCACAAGTGAGGAGAAAGAACTTTTTGAGGAAGTCGCACCCGAAAAAGAGAAAGGTTTTGAAGAACAAGGTGAGTGGCAGGAGCTAGCCGACCTCGGCAATGCTAGCTGAAGAATTTAAAGTTCATCCTTTTGTTCTTTTTGTTCAGTTTCCACGGGCTCATTGTAATTTTTGATTGAATCTTTTGTGAAACTATAATTGCTATATATTTTGAACGTTTCAGAACTCTTAATAATGTAGTACTTAATATATATAACTATGAATGAATGTCTAGAATATTTTCTTAATTATACTTATGTATGTCCCGACGTGCCTGAAAGACGGGGCGTCACAATAGTGATATTAATAATATGATAAATATTAATTATTGGCATAATTCACTTCCTGATTATTTGGGATTGACGATATCCCCTTAAGAAAGCTTATAAGTTTTGATCGGGCCAAACCCTGCAGATGGATTTAATTATCTGGCAGTCAAATAAGTTAAGCGGAAGGGCTTAAAAAATTTTAAAGATACCAATTAAATTAAATTGTCAGTAATTAAATTTAATTGGCGAGTATCGAGAATCTTAACGTGGGGAGATGTGTTAAGTATTTAATAATAGGAGCTCAATGCAAATTGGTCTTGAATTATGGCTGGAAGTGCAGTTACAATTTTTTACTGGTATGAACTGTAATTTAGTATTTTATGACAATTGCAGTAACCACTGCAAGGTTTTCATAATAACAAAAATCGCTAAATAAGTATCTGGGTCACACTAGAAGTCTATGCCATAATTATTTCACAGGTCCCTACTGTAGCCCAATAAATATGTGGGTAGGGAGAACAATATTCATAAGTTGTCTTTCAAGACTAAGGTTGTCCAGGTTCTGCCGGTACCAATTTTCGAAAGATCATAGCCTACAATATGATCGGGAATTGCATCGAGAATACAGTAGAAGGTCTACTCTGAGCTTCAACTTGAAGAATCAAAGTTCGTAGTTGAAGAATCGACCTAAACGTATTCATCTAAACTAACTGTGGTGGCACGGGTTTTTATTTTGATCGTTCGATAATAACAAATTTTTATCTGAAGCCTCTTTCGACAATTGCCTGTTTAGTTTTTTTTAATCAAAAAATCGTATTCAAATCAATGATCTTAGCAGTTTGCCTCCAACAATGCATGGATGTACTTTATTCTGTACTGTATTTAATCTGGTGTGTAGAGTACGGCTTGCATACAAAAGATCATATTATATGTTCTTACAGAATATAAGTTTACTGTTCATAGTTTAGATAGAATTGGACAAACCATTGGTACGATTGTAACACAAAGTTTTAGTAGGCCTGTTTTGATTACGGAGAATAGATAATAATATCGTCTATTATTCCGACTCTCTATGCAAATAAACTTTGTGTATTGAACATGACCACATTAGAATAATTAATTTTATACTGACTATATAAATTAATTCACACCACAAGGTTATTATGAGTGCTTATGCTCTTAATCCTGAAATAATTATTATTTGCGTATATTTAGTATTCGTTGTTTTGATTCATTAGAGGGTGCGATATTTTATGGGTCAATATTCCCGGTGAGTTGGATAGCGGTAATAAATATATGTCGATTATTAATTATTAACGAAATTTACGTCCCAATTATTCGGGATTGACGATACCCCCTTAAGGAAGCTTATAAATTTTGACCGGGTCAAACTCTGCAGGTAGATTTAATTATCCAGCCATCAAATAAGTTAAGCGGAATGACTTAAGAAATTTTAAGAAGCTAATTAAATTAAATTATCAGTAATTAAATTTAATTAGCGGGTATTGAGAATCTTAATGTGGAGAGATGAGTTAAGCATTTAATAACAAGAGCTCAAATAATCAGTTTTGAGTATGTGGCTGGGAGTGCAATTACGATTCTTTAGTGGTATAAATTGTAATTTATATTTTTATAAAATTGTCTCCGGAGTAGGCAAATTTTTATAATTACATTAGAAGCCCAAGTCATATTAACTCTATAGGTCCCTGTAATAACCCTATATATATGCGGTAATGCTAATCCTAGTCCGCATCACATTCATTATTGAATTAGGGTTTTCACATAAATCCTAGGTGGCTAGATTAGTAGGTTCAAGATCAGGATCGATTGTAACCCACTCTACGTTCGTGACTTGCATTCGAAAATACAGTAAAAGGCTTGATCAGGGCTTCAACTTGAAGAATTCACATTCGTGGTTATTGCAGTAACCGAAATCATTCTACCAGATTTTGAAAGGTATAATCCCGAATCTAACTTTGGGAGTACGAGTTTTATTTTGATCGTTCGACATCAAAAAGTTTTAAACTGGAGCCTATTTCGGCCATTGCCCGTCCAGTATTTTTTTATTCTAAAAATTGTATTTAAATAAATGATTTGGGCAGTTTGCCTCCAATAGGTAGGAAGTTGGAGAAAGAAAGTTGCTAGGACCTGAAACTTTACAAATCACTATTGATAAGATAAAGTTAATTCGAGAGTGATTGCAACAATCATACGACAGGCAAAAGAGTTATGCGAACAATCGTAAACACGACCTAGAGTTCAAAGTTGGAGATCACATAATCTTGAAAATATCACAATGGGAAGGAGTAATGAGGTTTGGAAAGAAAGGAAAGTTAAGTCTTCGTTACATTGGACCGTATAAAATTCTTACGAGGATGGGAAATACCGCTTACGAATTAGCCTTACCACCAGAGTTTTCAAGTATTCCATGTCTCTATGCTAAGGAAGTACATGCCCGACCCTTCTCACATTTTAACAGTACGACCTGTTAACCTCCAACCCGACCTTACATATGAAGAGGAGCCAGCACAAATACTGGATAGGAAAGAATAAGTCCTACGGTGCAAAGTCATTCCGTTAGTGAAAGTACTATGGCAAAGTCATTCAGTTGAAGAAGCTACTTGAGAACGGGAGAAGAAAATAGAAAGATGTATCCACATCTTTTTGAATAAGGTATGTAAATTTCGAGGACGAAATTTGTTTAAAGGGGGTAAGTTGTAATAACCCACATTCCCAAAATTAATATAAATGAAAATGTAAATTGAAATTAATCAGTACGTTAGCTATGGAAAGAAACTCTGAACCTAACTCCCTGGAGAAGAGCTAAACTAAACTTAGAGTCTTCTTGAACCCAAGAATTGGGATGGGCTAAGTCTAGTGTTGGTTTAAAGTTACAAAGTTGAAAACCCAAGTTCTTAAACATAATGAAGAAAGAAATAGAAGGTTTGGCCTACAGGTTAGATAAGACTCATTTCTTCACTAAAGCCCAAATACACGCAAGGCTCAAGACGAAGAATGAGGCCCAAGTAGGAAGGATGACTCAATTCAAGTAAGGCCCAACTCTTTGATTAGGCCCATGAAAATTAAAAGAAAGTCTATGGATCAAGTCCAACTCTAAAATCCAAGAAAAGCCTAAGTTTAATTCTTTTGGACCAAAAATTTTAATCCATGAATTATCAAATACAAAAATTAAATAAAAAAAAAAGAAATTAGAACCCCATATGGCCGCCATGTGCCAAAAAAGTACAAAAATCCTTAATTTAAGGAAAAGTTATACTTAAGTTGCTTTTAGGGTTTTTCTTGATAAAAATTAGTCTTTCTGTATCGAATATACATTTTTAAATTCCACCTATCACATTTGAGCCAAAATTCTGATTCTAAAAAATTAGGTTAGTTCTATCCACCTATCATCTGTTGTGGTAAAATATCTTCATAGATATTTTAAACACTTTCCTGCTTCCTTTTACCTACAAGAGTTTTAATCAGCTAAAATTGTTTTCAACCCTTCATCATTTTCCCTTGACAACACACAAGTCTATTAAACTTAAATAACCAAATAGGTCCCTACCTAACTAAGAAATATTGCATTAAGTCCTTCCCATGAGCCTGTAAATAAAAGATCACCACCCACTTCTTCCCTTGTTAAATATTCAGCCAATAGGGAAATCCTAGAGAAAGAGTGAGCTCTTGGGAAAAGAAAGAAGAAGAAAGAAGAAGGAAAGAAAGAAATAAGATTGATCCCAGGTGGGCTAAAGCTAAGTCCTAAACATCCTTGATCAAGAATTCGAGGTAGGCATGTTAGGGTTGGTATACTGAAAATCATGTTTTTAGTATTTAATTTTTTTTTTAATAAAATTAATTTTTTATTTTATGAGAATCTTTATGAGCAATGTATGTGTATAATTTCTTTAATGTTATGCATGAATGTTCGATATTCTGTAAAGTATTTAATCTGGTGTGTAGAGTACGGCTTGCACACAGAAGATCATATTTTAAGTTCTTGCAGAATATAAGTTTTATGTTCATAGTTTAGATGGAAATGGACATACCATCGGTAAGACTATAGCACAGAGTTTTAGTAGGCTTGTCTTGGTTACGAAAAATAGATAATAGTATCGTCTATTGTTCCGACTCTATGTGCTAGTACACTTCATGTATATTGAACGGGACATTTAGAGTAATTAATTTTATACTGACTATATAAATTAATTTACACCCTAAGGTTATTACGAATAGTGCTTATGCTCTGAATTCTGAAATAATTATTGATTTACATATATTTAATATTCGTTGTTTCGATTCATTAGAGGGTACGATCTTATATGGGTCTATATTCTCAGTGAGTTGGATAGTAATATTATTTATATAGTGAATATTAATTATTGACAGAATCCACGTATGAAAGATAAGGGTTGACGATACCCCCATAAGGAAGATTATAAGTTTTGACCGGGCCATCCCTGCAGGTGGATTTGATTATCCTGCGGTCAAATAAGATAAGTAGAAGAACTTAAAGAATTACAAGAAGCCGATTAAATTAAATTATCAGTAATTAAATTTAATTGGCGGGTATCGAAAATCTTAACGTGTTGAGAAATGTGAGACCCTGACCCGTTTTAATTTTCGTAAGGTTTTGACGCGTTGTTATTCATTTTCATGATAGCATGTTTATATGTGTTTTTATGCATGTTTGGGATTTAGATATGACTGTGGGGTTGGTTTCCAGGGCCGTTGGACGTTGTGGTGCGAAGTTAAAAAAAAAAGATATTTTTGGGTGGAGCCTATGAATAAGATATTTTGTGAGATATTTTCATAAAAATCCTTAGCTTAAAAGCTTAGTTTCTTTTCTCACACCAAAAGCTCTGCCTTCTCTCTAGATTCTCGGGGTCCTGGGGCTCAATTTTCGACAATCCGATAGTAGATCCTTAGTCTCCTTGTGGTGGGCTATGCGCTCATCCGGACGGAATTCTATTTCGACGAAGTTTATTTTTTTTTTCACGTGGTTCGAGACATTGAGTTTTTGACTCATTGAGGTAGGACCCTAAACTCTCATGTCTTATAAGGGTGTTACGTGTAATCGTGTGTGTTTTTACTACTTAAAAATGCATGAAAAATCGGTTTATAAGTTGGGTTTTCGTTTAAAATCGTTTTTGGGTGTTTTTGGTTGGATAGAATTGGGTTTCGAGTGTTTCTCTCGAGGTTTTGTGGTAGTTTTAGGCTTGTGTATGTCTGTGGGTTGATAAAGGGGTGTTTGGATGGTTTAATTTGGGGCTGAGAATCCTTTTTTGTCGTTAGGGTTTGCTTTTTGCCATCGCCCAATTCCCTGGTTTGAAAAATCTGAATCTATTGCTTTTGTGTCGACACTTCTGCTATTGGTGTCGACACCTTTGCCTTTTATTTGGGTTTTCTCTACTGCTGTTGTTTTCTGTCAACATCTTTTTTATTTGTTTCGACACCTTAGTGTCGACACTTGTTCTGTTGGTGTCGACACTTTTGCTCTCTGCGTGTGTTGCCTAAACTCTTTGTTCTTTTGTGTCAACATCTCTGCTGTTTATGTTGACACATTCGTTGTTAGTGTTGACACCTTTACTATTTGTGTCGACACCTTTTCTGTTTGTGTCGATACTTTCGCGGTTTATGTTGACCCCTTTTTTTTTGGTCGTGTTGGGGCCTTAGGGGTTTCTTTTGGCTGTGTTGGGTGTGTGTGGGTTCTTGTTGGTCGTGTTGGGCGGATGTTGGTCCGTGTTGGCCGTGTTGTGGGTGTGTGGGTTTGTGTTTGCCATGTTGGGCGTGTGGGGGTTTCTTTGGGTCATGTGGTGGCCTTTGAGTCATCTGGTTATGGGGCCCAATTGACTACTCTCCTCTAGTGATTTTTCTGTTGATTAAATTATGGGGTCCTGTTAACTGAAGTCACGAAGAGGGGTGTTGGTCATTTAATCCGGGGTGTTGGTAGACGGTTGTGTGCGTGGTGGTTAGTGCACCATTGGGTGCGGAACGTGTGAGTCTGCTGTCCTTTTTAGAGAAGGGGTTTGTTGAGAATCGTGTTGTGGGAGGTTTAGTGTTGACCTTGGGCTAGGTTTTGATTTTCTGCATTGTTGGTTATCCAGGTGAGTGGACGTTGGGTGTGTGGCTTATGGTGTCGAGCCAGGCATGTGTGTGAGGTGTGTGAGTGATGTTGGGTTATATGGCAGGTGGTGTTATGATGTGAAGTTATACATGGTTATGTGCATTTATAACTCTAGTTTATTTACCTATAGATTACGTAGGTGAGTTGCATAGCTTTTGATGTTTTTACGTGTAACGTGGGTCGCGTGTGTAACATGTGACGTGGTTATGTGAAACGTAATGTTTGTACGTGATTTTATGCATTAAAACCCTAGTTTAGTTATACATATGTGTATGGAATGGGATAGATGGACATGTGGTTCTGTGAATGTTAACTCTGGTTAACAAGGCGTTCGTTGGGGCTGAGGTCCTTCGGTGAGAGTCTGAGCAGGTACGTTCGCTGGGGCTGAGGTTCTTCGGTGAGAATCTGAGAAGGTACGCTCGTTGGGGCTGAGGTCCTTCGATGAGAGTCCGAGAAGGTACGTTCGTTGGGGCTGAGGTCCTTCAGTGAGAGTCCAAAAAGGTGCATCAGTTAGGGGCTGCGGTCCCTCAGTGAAAGTTTAAGAAGGTACATGGATTACATGTATTGTATTGTGGGATGGATAAAACTAATTTTTTTTTAGTTTTGTTACGACCTGTGTCTGAGTCGTGACATAAAACCCGTCTTTAAGGCTCTTGTGAGTCAACAATGGTTCTTATCCTCGCTTTCCCGTTTGCATGTGAAAATTGTTTTAAAAGCTTGAAAGAGAGTCAAAAATTGCACCTTGTTTTCCTAGCATGTTTAGCTTATATTTCATGTCTTATCTAGTTTCTGCTGAGCTTTGGCTCACGGTGTAGAATTTGAAATATTTTTTAGGTACTGGTCATGTAGGTTGATCCGGAGGAGCCGATTAGGGCAGAAGATCTGTAGTCTTTCTTTTTGTTTTATTGGATCATGTATGCTTATAACATGTTTTTCGATGTTGGAACCGTGTTATGTACGCCTTTGGGCAGATATATTTAAATCTTGTATGTTCTCCTTTGTGAGTAAACATCGGGTTGGGTATTGTATATAGTTATTTATTGGTGTTTCACGTGAACCAGAGTTTGGGGCATGACAGAATGGTATCAGAGCTCTGAGTTCGAATACTTAAGAGCCGTGGGAAGAGGGTGCATCACCGTGTGAGGTTCATTGCGTGTGCTTGATTTCAAGTGTTTAGATGCTTTAATAACATGAACGTGTTAGCATGTTAAGTGTGATAGTGTGTGAATGTTGTGTATATGTGAGCATGGGGGTTGAACCTTAGGATTGATTAGTCTTGCCTTTAGGTGTTTGGATTAACAAACTTGGGAGCCAAGTTAGAAACGCGTTTAGCTGCCGTGATTTCTAGTAGAGAATCTGAGTAGGTTATCCAAATTGACGCGTCACTCTGGTCGGCTCTTCTCGGTATGTGGAGTTTGTTTAGCATGAACCTATGTGACTACGTGTTACCATGCTTATGAGGTTAGTGCTCATGTTCATGCGATGTGTTGCATTTTATGTCTATGTTTCTTTCACATAGACGTGATGTTTGTGCGGAGAGGGCGAGGCTATGTTCGAGGCTGTGGCCGTGGGTTTGGAGTTAGTGGTGGACTCTGTGGGTGGTGTGCTATGTTAAGACAGCAATTGGTGAGGATGAGGTTGGGACGAGTTGTAGATCCCGTGTCTTTCAGATAGTTAGCCATTGTTTAGGATGCCTGACCTTGTCTGACAATATCCTAGGAACGGTTTGGCTAGCCATCTCTTATGTCTGTGTTGATTGCGATCGATGGTTTGTTTCCTTTTGACCTTGTGTTGAATTTCAGGGACGAAATTCCTTTAAGTGGGGGTAGAGGTGTGAGACCCTGACCTGTTTTAATTTTTGTGAGGCTTCGACGCGTTGTTATTCATTTTCGTGTAGCATGTTTATATGTATTTTTATGCATGTCCGGGGTTTAGATATGCATGTCGGGTTAGTTCCCAGGTTTGTTGGACGTTGTGGTGCGAAGTATAAAAAAAAAGATATTTTTGGGTGGAGCCTATAAATAAGATATTTTGTGAGATATTTTCATAAAAACTCTTAGCTTAGAGACTAAGTTTCTTTTTCTCACACCAAAAGCTCTGCCTTCTCTCTAGATTCTCGGGGGCCCGGGGCTCGATTTTTGACGATCAGATAGCAGATCCTTTGTCTCCTCGTGGTTGGCTACGCGTTCATCCGGACGAAATTCTATTTCGATGAAGTTTATTTTTTTCACATGGTTCGAGGTGTCAAGTTTTTGACTCATCGAGGTAGGATTCTAGACTCTCATTTCTTATAAGGATGCTACGTGTAATCGTGTGTATTTTTACCATTTAAAAATGCATGAAAAATCGATTTATAAGTTAGGTTTTGGTTTAAAATCATTTTTGGGTGTTTTTGGTTGGATGGAATCGGATTTTGAGTGTTTCTCTCAAGATTTTGTAGTAGTTTTGGGCTTGTGTATGTCCGTGGGTTGCTAAAGGGATGTTTGGATGGTTTAATTTGGGGTTGACAATCTTTTTTCGTCGTTAGGGTTTGCTTTCTGCCATCGCCCAGTTCCTTGGTTTGAAAAATCTGAATCTGTTGCTTTTTTGTCGACACCTGTGCTATTGGTGTCAATACCTTTGTCTTTTGTTTAGGTTGTCTATGCTGTGGTAGTTTTCTGTCGACACCTTTTCTGTTTGTGTCGACACCTTGGTGTGGACACTTGTTCTATTGGTGTCGACACTTTTGCTCTCTGCGTGTGTTACCTAAACTCTCTGCTCTTTTGTGTCGACACATTCGCTGTTGGTGTTAACACATTTTCTGTTTGTGTTAACACTTTTGCGGTTTGTGTTGACCCCTTCTCTTTTGGTCGTGTTGGGGCCTTGGGGGTTTCTTTTGGCCATGTTGGGCACGTGTGGGTTCGTGTTGGCCATGTTGGGCGCGTGTGGGTCCGTGTTGGCCATGTGGAGGTTTCTTTAGGTCCTGTGATGGCTTTTCAGTCAATTGGGTTATAGCGCCCAATCGACTACTCACCTCTAGTGATTTTTCAATTGATTGGATTATGGGGTCCTATTGACTGAAGTCACAAAGAGGGGTGTTGGTCATTTCATGCGGGGTGTTGGTGCACGGTTGTGTGCGTGGTGGTTAGTGCATCGTTGGTTGCAGGACGTGTGGGTCCGTTGTCCTTTTTAGAGAAGGGGTTTGGCGAGAATCATGTTGTGGGAGGTTTGGTGTTGGCCTTAGGTTAGGTTTTGATTTTCTGCGTTGTTGGTTGCCTAGGTGAGTGGACATTGGGTGTGTGGCTCGTGGTGTAGAGCCAGGCATGTGTGTGAGGCATGTGAGTGATGTCGAGTTATATGGCGGGTGGTGTTATGATGTGAAGTTATACATGGTTATGTGCATTTATAACTCTAGTTTATTTATCTATGGATTACGTAGGTGAGTTGCATGGCTTTTGATGTTGTTACGTGTAGCGTGGGTCGCGTCTGTAGCATGTGACGTGGTTATGTGAAACGTAATGTTTGTACATGATTTTATGCATTAAAACCCTAGTTTAGTTATACATATGTGTATGGAATGGGATAGATGGACATGTGGTTCTGTGAATGTTAACTCTGGTTAACAAGGCATTCGCTGGGACTAGGATCCTTCGGTGAGAGTTCGAGAAGGTACGTTCGCTGGGGCTGAGGTCTTTCAGTGAGAGTCCAAAAAGGTGCATCAGTTAAGGGCTGCGATCCCTCGATAAATGTCTGAGAAGGTACATGGATTGCATGTATTGCATTGTGGGATGGATAAAACTAATTTTTTTTAGTGTTGTTACGACCCGTGTGAGTCGTGACATAAAAACTATTTTCACATCTCTTGTGAGTCAATAATGGTTCTTATCCTCGCTTTTTCGTTTGCATGTGAAAATTGTTTTAAAGGCTAGAAAGAGAGTCAAAAATCGCACCTCGTTTTCCTAGCATGTTTAGCTTATATTTCATGTCTTGTCTATTTTCTGCTGAGCTTTGGCTCACGGTGTGGGATTTGAAATATTTTTCAGGTACTGCTCACACAGGTTAATCTGGAGGAGCCAATTGGGGCAGAAGATCTGTAGTCTTTCTTTTTGTTTTTGTTGGATCATGTATGCTTATAACTTGTTTTCTGGTGTTGGAACGGTGTTATGTAAGCCTTTGGGCGGTTATATTTAATTCTTGTATATTCTCCTTTGTGAGTAAACATCGGGTTAGGTATTATATATGGTTGTTTATTGGTGTTTCACGTGACCCAGAGTTTGGCGCGTGAAAAAAAATGTTAAGCATTTAATAATAGGAGCTCAATACAAGAAAGTCTTGAGATTATGGTCAAGTGCAATTATAGTTCCTTAGTGGTGTGAACTCTAATTCAGTATTTTTTGGAAATTGTAAAACCGCTGCTAGTTTTCCAAAATTACAGATACCGCTATGAGATTTGCTTAATTGTGGAAACCGCTGATGGGTGTCTGTGTTCCACTGAAAATCTTACTCATAATTACTCCATAGGTCCCTGCTGTAGCCCTATAATTATGCAGGTAGGCTGAACCAGTTTCATAACTTGTCTTCTAAGACTAAAGCTGTCCAGGTTCTATCGGTACGCATTCTTGATAGATTGTAGCTACCCTATATTAAAGAATCGTATAAGGAAATACAGTAGAAGATCTATCAGATGCTTCAACTCGGATTCAAATCGTAGTTCAAGATTCGACCGGTAAAAATGTATTCTTCTAAATTAACTTCGGATGCACGGGTTTTATTTTGATCGTTCGTCATCAAAAGTTTTATCTGGAGCCTGTTTCAGCGTTTGCCCGTTTAGTTAATTTTTTTAGATGATCGTTTATAAAAACAATGATTTTGACAATCTTGCCTCCTACAAGGCATTCCTAAGAATTATCCTTAACCTTCTCTTTCAACCCCTCTCTACAATATTTAATAAGATTTAAAGATCCAATAACAAACTTACAAGAAGGTTGGAAAACAATCAAATAGGAGATATCTAAGGAATAGATTGCGATTACTCTTTGTTATTTGTTTTATTTTCATGAGTTAAACAAGAGTGTTATATGAAGGGATAGATCTCTGGAATACATTGGTTTTTTAGTTGAAATAACATGTATAGATCCATAATACAAGTTAAATATGAATAGAAACAAGTCTACCAAAGAAAAACCAAGAAAAAAGTTTATCTTTTTAACTTACCTAAACTTTTGGTGAAATAAATAGTTTCTTTTACCAAATCTATTTTAATTGGAGCTTCCTGAAGTTATTTTAAGCATGTGTGATTTTTTGTAGAGCCTTGAATGATGTCTAAGTGCCCCAAATATAATTTTTATGCTTTTACGCTAAAATAGCAGAAAAATAACCCACTTTGTCAAATTTTAAAAAATTTTCAAAACAATTCCCTCATGTCAAACTTTATGTCCAGAGCTATATTTTTGAGTTATCTTTTATTCAAAATTTATTTTGAGTGATGTGACTAGACGATTTTTCCTGAAACTCATTTTTACCAAACCACGTCATTTCTGTACCTTTTCTGTTCCACAAATTTTTAGCTCTATTTAGAGACAACCCACGGCTTAGCTTCCGTCATGAAAATTGTACTTAACTTGTATATCTATCAACCTATCAAGTTTCATAACATACTATTAAGGATTAATATTTTAAAAGTATTTTACAATTAAATCAACAGATTTTGAATTTTTAATTAATGATGACGAACAATGCTTAGTAAGTGACCTAATTACCATGAGTAAGGTCAAGTCTTGGGAAGTGTTTATTTGACTCCAAGGGCTAATAAATCATCATAAATAATGAGTTTTTCTTTAAAGACTTAAAAAAATAAGGTTTGAGCTATCAACCATAGAACCGACCCAAAAACCTGAACCATTCATTTACTATTGATAATAGGCAATAGTGTCCAACGTTTACGTAATATTTTGATTACTTGATAGGTACTCGGGTTTTATTATCGAAGGTTTGAGTCTTGGACCATTGAGAGGAGGTGGTTTACATATCATTTAAACAAGGTGAGAGTGCTTAGATATTAGCTTGAACATGAGTTTGGAATGATAGTATCTGGTTATTGTCAGGGTTGTATATACTAAAATCTATAGATTTTATTTGGTTTTACTATTTAATTTAATTTTAATAAAATTATTTTTCTATTTTGTGAGAATCTTAATGAGCAATGTATGCAATATCATTTCTTTAATATTTATGCATGGATGTTATTTATTCTGTACAGTATTTAATCTGGTGTATAGAGTACGATTTGCACACAGAAGACCAAATTATAGGTTCTTGCAGAATATAAGTTGTTATTCACATTTTAGATAGATTTGGACAAACCACCGGTACGACTATAGCACAGAGTTTTAGTAGGCCTGTCTTGGTTATGGGGATGAGATAATAGTATCGTCCATTGTTCCGACTTGCTGTGCTAGTACACTTTGTGTATATTGAACAGGACCACATTGGGGTAATTAATTTTATACTGATTATATAAATTAATTCACACCCCAAGCTTATTATAA
>JAUMHN010417858.1:0-13609 GCA_032360265.1 Heliamphora ciliata
TAGAGAGAAGGCAGAGAGAAAATAGGAAGCTTGTTGGAGAAGTTTTAAAAAATATCTTTATGAAAATATCTAACTCCAGATATTTATAGGCCTCCAAAATATTTTTTTTAAATTTTGAAATTCGCTCCACAACGGCCCACGGCCCTAGGAACCTACCCAGCATGCATATCTAAGCCCGATCATGCATCAAAAGAAATAAAAATATGCTCAAACGAAAACACGTAACGTGCGTCCAAAAATACCGAAAAAGAAAACGCGTCAGGGTCTCACAGATCTCGAGACCGATCGATCCGTCTTTGGCTGGATAACACTCTCAGGGAAAAAAAATGTACACATAAACTCAAATTTCGTTCTGACGCCACAAGACTTGTTCATTCAACCTACAATAATTATTTTCATGCTTAATCGAGCACATAATTATCGTTACATCTCATTATCATGATCAAATTTTAATTCTCTCACAATTAACACTTCACCATTTTCCCCAAAAACATTACAATAAGGTTTAATTAATCTTTACAAATTAAAAGAGACTGGATTCCTACAACCTCCCCCACTTAAAAAATTTTGTCTCTAAAATTCAACACTAGGTCTTGAGCAAACGCCCTCCATCAACCATCACCATCTACAAAACATGACTTCATCAGGTCGTCCAATGATAGAGATCCTAACGCATCTTGCTTCTAAAATAACATATCACAACATACCTATGTTTTTGAAGGACAAACATCGATACCAATTGCTTATGCGAAGAAGGTCTCACTAAACTAAAGGTCATCCACATGCTGTCAGATCGAGGTACCACTTTTGCCATCGAGGCACCGAAACACAACTCACATTGAATACGACCAACTCTAGCGATCAAACGTATAGCACAATCGGAACTGGTTTCAAACACTCTCCACCGGTCCTTAATCTATCACGTCCCCATCAAGACTAAGATTTCATACACTCGAGATTATCACTGAGTATTATAGTAATTAAAGTAATACCGCCACATGAACTTAATGAGCCACCTGGGCCAAGCATGCCATGCAGGCTAAGAAAACATCTAACTCACGTGACTAATAGTACCACACAGGCTAAACATTCCATTGGTATATACTTACTTGCCCGAATCCAGACCGCATTACTTATTACAGTACAATGCACATACGTAGTCCCACGTTTCACCATTAAACTTTTGACTCTTAGACGACTATTCAACCTCTAATCAATCGCAAAGAATCCCATCCATCATTAATCTACACTCATAACGCGTACATCGGTCCCTTGAATCCACAAAATTCCATAATCAGTCGGTTATTAAACTCTAGTTAGTCATCAATCGTACCGTTTGTCAATACATGCACATACATTCGCATCTTTTCTTTTACATCTGTATCACACGTACAATAATCAATCGAGCCAAGACTCATCTCTTGTAGTTAATGACTTCATCTTACACACAACTCATATAAGCCAAACTCGTAAAGGATTATCAGGTGCCCACAATGTGAATAGCTCAGCCACAAAAACCTCAGCAAGGAACTTACTCGATAAGAGCTAAGGACATCACCATTCTCGCACTAATTAGAATATGTCTTACATAACTATCAAGCAATCTTCTATCTACCATTGCAGACGTAAGTTCTACATTTCAATACTAACTCCTCCTTTAGAAAGGAACAGGCGCTCTAGGCTTACCAACCCGATATAACAGAGAATGCAACCTGAACACTCATACTCTCAAGGTAAAGCAAACAAATCTTCACAAAGTGGCCACGAGGAACCAGTCTAACACTCACACGATCATGATGGTACTGGCTCACAAGGCATAACCCAAAGGGCCACAAAAGGGTATAAGGTTCATGGAGATTTCAACATTCTCAGAAAATCGCCGACTAAGAATCAATTAGAGGTTTTCAGCATTCACATCCAGCAAGGGTAAAACAACTCAAACACGATAACCATTCGAGCTTCTCTTAAGAAAACTCCATATAAGCTGTGGAATGAAAGAAAACCCGACATCGGTTATTTTTGTACTTTTAGATGCATGTTTTGTTTTGAACAACAATAAAGGACTTTTGGCCAAGTTTGATGCAAACTCTGATGAGGGTGTTTTCTTAGGATATTCTATATTTAGTAAAGCCTATAGAGTCTTCAACAAAAGGACCCTTGTTCTTGAAGAGTATATACATGCTGTGTTTGATGAAGCTAACCTTGATTCTTCCAAGGAATCTTGTGAAGATAACATTGTTGACATAGAAAAAGGTCTTGAAGATATCATCATCGAGGACTAAGAAGAGCCAAATCAAGAACAACACACCAATGTGTAGCAAATTGTAGAACAACATGCTGCAGGTCCTTCAAATCAAAAAATTTTTGATATTCCCAAAGAATGGAGATCTGCCCATGGTCACTCAGAAGATTTAATCATTGGTCACCTAGCTCAAGGTGTAAGGACTTGATCCTCTCTACATAATGTTTGTGGTAATTTAACATTTTTTTTCAAACTGAACCAAAATATTTTGAGGAAGCTGAAATCGATGATTTTTTGAACTTGGCTATGCAAGAAAAGCTAAACCAATTTAAAAGAAACAAAGTTTAGACTTTAATCCCAAGGCCTAAGGATCACTCCATTATTGGTACAAAATGGGTTTTAGAAACAAAATGGATGAGAATGGAGTAGTTCTTAGGAACAAAGTTCAATTGGTAGCCCAAGGTTATAGTCAAGAAGAAGGCATCGATTTTGATGAAACTTTTGTACCTGTGGCAGGCTTAAAGCCATCAGGATGCTGTTTGCTTTAAATATTGTAAAAATTTTAAGCTTTATGAAATGGATGTCAAAAATGCATTTTTAAATGGTTTTATTTATGAAAAAGTCTTTGTAAAACAACCTCCTGGATTTAAAAATCCAAACTTCCGAAATCATGTTTTTAAACTAATCAAAGCTCTTTATGGTTTGAAGCAAGTACCAAGAGCTTGGTATGAAAGGCTTAGCAAATTCTTGATTAAAAATAAGTTTTCAATGGGCACGATTGATACAACTCTTTTTATCGAGTCTAAGGGAAAATATATGTTAGTTGTACAAATTTATATAGATGACATTATCTTTTGCTAAACTAATGAGATTTTCTGCAAGGACTTTGCTAAGTGTATGTAGGGAGAATTTAAAATGAGCATGATGGGTGAGCTCAACTACTTTCTTGGACTTCAAATCAAGCAAACTCAAGAGGAAATCTTTTTAAATCAGTCCAAGTATACCAGAGACTCGTTGAAGAGGTTTAGCATGCTCAATGAAAAACCTATGAAAACTCTCATGTGCCCTTCAACAAAGTTGGACAAAGATGAAAATGGTCAGGCAGTTGAAAAAAAGAGATATCGAGGTATGATTAGCTCTCTACTCTACTTAACTGCTAGTAGACTTGGTATAATGTTTAGTGTATGCATGTGTACTACATTTCAAGTTAGTCCTAAGAAATCTCATGTAATTGCTGTGAAGGGCATCTTTAGATACCTCTTAGGTATACAAAACCTAGGATTGTTCTATCCTAGAGGAAGAGCCTTCGAATTATTTGGCTATTTTTATGCAGATTTTTTCGGTTACTAAATAGATAGAAAGAGTACTAGTGAAACATGCCAATTTCTAGGACACTCACTTATATCTTGATTTGGCAAGAAACAAAACTTGGTAGCCTTATCTACAACTAAGGCTGAGTATATTGCAGCTGGTAGCTACTGCGTAAATGACCCAACAACTAAAAGACTATGGTATATGCTTGGACCACATTCCCATTAAGTGTGATAATACTAGTACTATAAATATATCCAAAAATTAATTCAACACTCTAGAACAAAGCACATAGAAATCAGACATTACTTTATTAGAGATCATATTTAAAAAGGAAATATAGAACTTGAATTTGTAGGCACAGACCACCAACTTGCTAACATATTCACCAAACATCTAAATGAAGAAAGATTATGTTATATTAGAAGATAACTTGGCATGTTATGCACTCTAAATTGATATTTATATGCCATACTAACCATGACTTTTTGATACTTTTTATACTGTGCTTTGCTGTCTAAAAAGTGTCGACACATGTGTGAAAAGTGTGGACACAAACGCTATATAGCATCGACATAATTTGAGAAAAGTGTCGACACCCAACCATATAGTGTCGGCACAATATGTTAACTTGCTTTATGTTTGAAAGGTGTCGACTCACTTTTGAAAAGTGTCAATACATTGAGCTGAAAGTGTTAACCCCATGCTGAAGTAGTGTCAACGTAAAAATTGTTTTTAAACACCCCCTGTGACGTATGAAAATTTTTGACACTTACAAGGAAAGTGTCGACACTTTTCGTAGAATATAAATAGGTGGTTTCTCCCCTTTTGATTTCACGCTCATAACTGTTCGTGTCTCAAAGTCTCTTCGTCTCCTTCCCTCTCTCATTCCTCCTAACCTCTTCGACACAAACCCTAGAGTTAACAACCCTGATGCCACTTCGAACTATAGGCAAGGGAAACAAGCAAACCGACGCCGGAGAATTGTCCAACCCTTGCTCCAGCAAATGTAAGAAAACGGTGGTGGTGCCAATCAAGAGATGGATATCGACACCACCCTAAAATTTTAATCGACACAGATGAAGATTATGTTTTTCATGCCCTTTTTTAACCGAATGGTACTCCCTGATCGGTTCTATTAATTTCAAATTTTTTGATTCCATTGGGATGAAGTTCTTAGAGTGGTTCGACACTCTGGGGTGGACGAATCTGTTAAGGATTCACGAGCACCATTACCCCTCTCCAGTTAAGCTCTTTTATTTTCACATGAAACCAATCGACCTCGTAAAGGACAAGAAAATCTCCACCTGGGTGAATAATGTGGAGATTGTTCTAGGCTTCAAGACTCTGAACACCATTCTATGAGTCCCGAATGGGGAACTCAAGGTTCCTTGTCATTAGAAAAAGGGACCTTAGATTTCTTATGTTTTCACGATGCTGTGAAATAGATTTTCACACTTGACTCTGTTGATTCCTCGAAACCTCTTGAAGCGAACCTTTTAAGCACGGAGATGCGATTACTACATGACTTTGTGAACCATATTTTCCTTCCCCAGTATGAAAAACGTGGAGATGTGAACTTTATTCACATTTCATTATGTGGTGTATCTTGAAAGGCCAAAAATTGGATCTTGGCATCCTTTTTGTTTTTGATATGCGACACTCCTACACAAAATCTAACACTACTCTTGTAGGGAGCTGAATCCCAAGAAACAAAGATGGTGCATACAAATCGAATCAAACGTGATATGGTATAAAATCTACAACATAAAAAAAATGTACAACGCCAAACCGTTCGGATGGACAGAAAAATCATCAGGATGGAATCCATATGGGAAGAACA
This sequence comes from Heliamphora ciliata, assembly GCA_032360265.1. Lineage (NCBI taxonomy): Eukaryota > Viridiplantae > Streptophyta > Magnoliopsida > Ericales > Sarraceniaceae > Heliamphora > Heliamphora ciliata. Next base: position 5,397 of record JAUMHN010417858.1, read on the forward strand.
AAAAACAATCGCTTCATTATTATCACAATAAAGTATAATAGCTGACTGTACTAAAGGCACCACATCCAGATCCAATAGAAAGTTGCTGTGCCAAACGGCCTCCTTGGCTGCTTTAGAAATTGCCACATACTTAGCCTCCATGGTAGAATCAGCAATGCAGGACTGCTTGATACTCTTTTAATTTTTGACTTTAACTCCTAAGGTAAACACAGATTATAAGGTAGACTTTTTGAAATTCCTATCTGATTGAAAATCCAAGTCTGTATACACCAAAGGTACTAGACCATCTTCTTGGTAAACTAGCATATAATCCCTAGTCATTTTCAGATCTAATGTTCCTGTTCTTGATTAGACAGATATTTGCTAACCATACCAATAGCAAAACAAAAGTCGAATCTAATATAAAGTATAGCATACATGAGGTTTCCTACTGCAGAAGCATAAAGAATTGCCTTCATCTTCATTGATCCGTGGATAGAGTGATTCTATGGCTGAAAAGGAGAAACCCTTTCCTAGAATCCTGCATGCTAAAACGAGTAAAAACTGTATCGATATAAGTAGTTTGTGATAAGCACAACATCCTTTGCATGCGATCTCGCCAAAGCTTGATCCTTAGGATGTGACTGACTTCTCCCAAGTGTTTCATATTGAACTGGCCGGATAACTATAACTTCACCGAAGATAACACCCCCACATCATTTTCAATGAGCAAGATATCATTCACATAAAGTACTAGAAACACCACCACACTTTCATCATGCTTCTTGTACACACAAGACTCATTAGGACATTGTTCAAAACCATAAGACTTAATGGCTTGATCAAACCGAGTATTCCAAGACCTAGATGCCTTCTTAAGTCTATAAATAGATCTTTTAAACTTGTACAACATGTGCTCCTGGTCCTTTATTATGAAACCATCTGGTTGTACCATATAGATACACTCGTCAAGACTTCTATTAAAGAAAGCTATCTTAATGTCTATTTGCCAAATCTTATAATCGAAATGAGGCGCAATGGACAAGAAAATTCGGATAGACTTAAGCATGGCTACCGGTAAAAAGATCTTCTCATAATTGATCCCTTCTTTCTGAGTGAACCCTTTTGCAATAAGCCTAGTTTTGAAGGTTTCCTCCCGTCTGCTCCTCTCTTCTTCTTATAGATCCATTTGCATTCAATGGGTTTTATCTCTTCAGGTGGTTCTACAAGTTCTCAGACTTAATTAGAGTATATATACTTCATCTCTGAATTCATAGCCCTTTGCCATAATTCTACATCTTTATCTTGGAGTGCTTCGTTATAGTTACAGGGTTTAGTATCTAGTTCTTCTAGGATCTTATCAAAAGACTCTCCCAAGAACATATACTGATCGGGTTGATAAATAACCCTCCCACTACGACGAGGCACTACTTGCATCTGTGTACTTGCAGTAACATGTTGTGCTGGTTCTGAACCTAGTGCACCATAATCTACATTCTGCCCTGGTTGTGAAATCTACATGCTGATGGTAGCATTAAGATTTGGTTTAAAATTTGCACTTGTTTCGATAATCCTCCCACTACAACGAGACAACGGGATACCAGAGACCTGTGACGCTTTTACTGTACTACTGGTATTACCTCTCAGCTCTTTTAGAACAATACTACTTCTGGGCCTATGGTTCATTTCATAGTCGTCTTCAAAGAACTGGGTATTGGTACTGACAATGACATTCTAGTTCTTTAGATTATAAAATAAATCACCCTTTATTCTCCTAGGATACCCAACAAAGAAACAGACTTCCGTCCTCGGTTCCAACTTATCTGCGCTCCCCTTCAGCATGTGTACTGGACACCCCCAAATCCGAATATGTCTTAAACTAGGCTCGTGTCCGGTCCACAATTCTGTGGGAGTAGAAGATATTGACTTAGAAGGCACCAAGTTCAGAATATAAGCTGCCATTTCTAATGCTACTCCCTAAAATAAATCAGGTAATTCCGAATAACTCATCATATACCTTACCATTTTCATAAGAGTCCTATTCCTTCTTTTTGCTACACCATTCTGCTGTAGAGAGCCCGGTGCTGTCAACTGGGATGTGATTCCCACCTCTAATAAAAAATTACTAAACTCGCTTAAGAGGTACTTGCCACCACGGTCGGACCGCAGTGTCTTGATACATTTATTCAGACGCTTCTCCTCTTCCGCCATAAATTCTTTAAATTTCTCAACATATTTAGACTTACGATACATCAAATAAATGTATCCATACTTTGAGTAATCGTCGATAAAAGTGACAAAATACTCAAAGTCTTCTCTAGCTCAGATAGTCATGGGTCCACATAAATCAAGGTGAACCAATTCCAATGGCTCTTTAACTATAGCCTTTGGCAGAAAACGACCTCCTGGTCATCTTTCCCTTTTAGCAGGATTCACAGTCTGGAAGTGCCTCCACTTTCAATGAACTCAAAGTTCCATTTTCAACAAATCTATTAATCCTTTTTAGATTGATATGATCTAAGCGTAAGTGTCAAATATACGTTTGGTTCATCTTAGAAGGATCTTTTCTCTTACATGGTAAATTAGAAGTGTTATTTAATTCATTCAGTTGTAATGTAGAAGAGATAGGAGCAACAACATAAAGATCATCCACTAATGAACCAAAATAGATAAACCATTTATTATCCTTATTAACCACAGTTATTAAAATAAATCAAATATCTGTCTTTAACCAATCTAGAAATAGAAATTAAATTCCTTCTAATGGAATGTACATAAAAACAATTCTTTAAAATTAAAAACCTATCTCTACTAAAATTAAGAGTGACATCTCCCATGCAACTATTATCACCCTTATATTATTACCTATATGCAGGTAAATTTTTTCATCACTGAATTGTCTAGTTTCTTAAAACTCCTACAATGAATTACAGACATAATTAGTGGTCCTCGTATCTATAAATCAGGTACCGGTAGATAACACCGTTAAACATGTTTTCACAACTAATGAACATAAATTACCTTGATTGTTTAGCTTGCCGAGATAAATTGAATATTATTTTTCCAGTGCCATATCTAGTTGCAGTGAAAATATCTGTCTTTTGACTTTTTTAGACCAGTCCGTAGTCCACAAACTACTTTGGAAATCGCGCCACCTTATTTTTGAACATTTTTCTTCTTCTTGCCTTTCGGCTTAGAAGTAGAACACTTTTCAGCAACAAAGGCATTGGCTAGCTTCCTAAGAACACCCTTAGCTGCTTGAAGTTCTTTAAGTAGTTCTGCAAAGGAGAAGCTGAGTTTTTTCATGGTATAATTAAGGCAGAACTGCTTAAAGTATATCTTCAATGGTTTGAATGATGCACTTGTTAGGGTTGGTATACTAAAAATTATATTTTTAGTATTTAATTCAATTTTAATAAAATTAATTTTTTATTTTATGAGAATCTTTACGAGTAATATATATATATATATATATATATATATATATATTATTTCTTTGATATGCATGGATGTTCAATATTTTGTATAGTATTTAATCTGGTGTGTAGAGTACGGCTTACACACAGAAGATCATATTTTAGGTTCTTACAGAATATAAGTTTTATGTTCACAGTTTAGATGGAAATAAACATACCATCAGTACAGCTGTAACACAAAGTTTTAGTAGGCCTGTCTTGCTTACGGGGAACAGATAATAGCGTCATTTATTGTTATAACTCTCTATGCTAGTACACTTTGTGTGTATTGAACGGGACATTTGGGGTAATTAATTTAATACTGATTATATATAAATTAATTCACATACTAAGGTTATTATGAATAGTACTTATTCTTTTAATCCTAAAATAATTATTGATTTGCATATATTTAATATTTGTTGTTTTGATTCATTAGAAGGTGCGATCTTATATGGGTTTATATTTTTTATGAGTTGGATGGCGGTATTATCTATATGCCGAATATTAGTTATTGATGAAATTTACGTTTCGAAAGATCGGGATTGATGATACCCCCTTAAGAAAGCTTATAAGTTTTGACGGGACCAAACTTTACTGGTGGATTTAATTATCTGGCGGTCAAATAATTTAAGCCGAAGGGTTTATAGAATACCAAGATGCTGATTAAATTAAATTATCAATAATTAAATTTAATTTGCGGGTATCGAAAATCTTAACGTAAAGAGAAATGGTAAGCATTTAATAACAGGAACTCAATACTAGATGGTCTTGAGATTATGGCTCAAAATGCAATTATAGTTCTTTAATGGTGTGAACTGTAATTCAGTGTTTTATGAAAATTGCAGAAACTGCAACTAGTTTTTCATAATTGCAGATACTGCTATAAGATTTGCTTAATTGCGCAAACTGCTAATACGTGTATGTGTTCCACTAGAAGTCTTACTCATAATTACTCCTCAGGTCTCTACAGTAGCCCTATAAATATGCAGGTAGGCCAAACCAATTTTATAACTTGTCTTCTAAGACTAAAGCTGTCCTGCTTCTGTCGGTACGAGTTCTCGGAGAATTATAGTCTACACTATATCTGGAAATCGCATAAAGAAACACAGTAGAAAATCTGACAGGAGGTTCAACGAGGATATATATCATAGTTGAAGATTCGACCGGTAAAAAGGTATTCTTCTAAATTAACTTTGGATGCATGAGTTTTATTTTGATCGTTCGTCATCAAAATTTTTTATCTGGAGCCCGTTTTGGCGTTTGCTCGTCCATTTAATTTTTTTAGATAATCAATTGCAAAAACAAAGATCTTGACAGTTTTGCCTCCAACAATTGGTATCAGAGCCATTTTATTTTTTATTTTTGGTTATCGAGGCTGGGTAGTTTTAGAACTGTAGCTAATTTTGTTTTGCAGGCATTCTAATTCTGATTTTATGATCGTCATTTATTTTTTATATTTGATTGACTGATGTAAGTAATAATTATTTTTTTAATCACGGGGGTTGACCATGATAGATCGAATGTGAGCCTTCGGGACATAGGATCGATGTAATTGCTAATTTTTTTGTAAATATCTATTTAGATTATTTAAGAACAGACTGAACATACACGAAGAACGAAGGCGAGACTGGTGGTGGCTCGAGTTTTTAAGGGTCATAGATCGCGGTAAGTTTTTAATGGTTTTAAATGATTTTTTTCTGTGAATTTTTCTGCAGTATTTATGAATAAAAAATAACACAAAAAACAAGTCAAAAACAGCGAGAAAAAGTACCAAAACAGTCCGATTTTGGCAGCTTTGCCGGCAGTGGTTTGGCGACAGTTTTTATGATTTTGTGAGCCATTTTTGGGACTGTTTCATGGATAATTTTTTAAACGTAATATTACAGTAAAGCATACCTCAAATTAGTGTAAAAAACAAGAAGAAAACTAGGCCAAAATCACAACCCAAATAGGTGGCAAACAGGCCAGGGGCAGTAGTAGATTTTAGGCTATTTTTTGGCAATTTTTTGCGCTATTTTCGAGCAATATTTTTTTTATAGAAAAATAGTACTTTTTGAGAGCTTTCTTTTGATATAAAGTACGTCAAAAATTGAGTTCGAGAAGAGGTCGAAAAGCCTCGAGAAGTTAGCGGCGCAGTGTTGTGGCGGGCAGTAGCGTTTTTTGAGGTTTGGGCCATTTTTTTAGCCATTTTTTGTACTGGTTTCGAGCAATTTTTTTGACAAAAAAATCTTATATTTGGAGAGTTTTCCAACGGTATAAAGCTCGTTGAAAACGAAGTTTGGATGAAGCAGCAGAAGCCGCCTGAATGTGGCGGCAAGGTGTTGCCGGCAGTGGCTGGTGGTTGTCGACTAATTTCTCTCTCCCGGGACTGATTTTGATGTATATTCTAATATATACGAGACTGATATGATATATATTGATATATCAGATAGTATCAGGGATGTTTGATGTAATCAGGATACAGAAATCAGAGATAAAAGAGAATTGTTACAGCTTATCCTCTTTAGGAGACTAAAACGCCTCAGCGTTTCACTTGGATTATAAAATCAGGATATATGCATATCATGTTTTATATATATATATAAACTGCGTGGATGACTGTATATCTATTTTATTTATCCTATTAATTTAATTGATTCAAAAATTCGATTTTAATTAAAAATTTTGTAATAAAAAATAAAATTAAGTTTTTTTAATTAATTAATTTTAATTAAATGGAAAAACTTTAGATATTTTATTTTTTTTAACAAAATATCACGTTTAAGATGATATTTTTTATAAAATCAGATATCTTGAAAAAACAAGAAAATTAATTCTAAATTTTAAATTAATTAAATAGAAAAATATTTAATTAAAATAAATTATTATTTTTAAAAAAATGTGGAACGAATAATAAAATAAATAAATGACTTTAATTACTACGTTAGCTAAAAAATTGGGAAAAAACTTATGCATTTATTAAATTTTATTTGTTATGCATTTAAACATGAAAATATGGTTTGATAAACTAGAATTTTTAGAATCGTGTACACGAAAAGATATTTGATTCTTTCAGATCGTGTGGCTATCGAAATTAGTAAATTTATTTTAATTAAACGAATTTTTATAACCCTAAAAAATATTTTAAAAATTTAAATGGGATAGGAAATTTACTCACAGATAAATCCCACGGTCTCCATCACCAATTTGTAGGTGATTCATTAAACCCTGCGTATCGACAGTAAGGCCTTCCTCGCCAACGACCAGATTAATTGCGGTATCGCCAGTACAAACCTCCTTTAGGAATAATTTTGGATAATTGTTAGTGTGGATCACTTCTCCATCTGAAGGATTTATTGCGAAGCGATTAATTTGGGATTAGGTGATGGTTAACACTTAGTTGTATATAATAGTGTTCTCTCCATCTGAGTCACTGCTATGATATATTGGACCGAAACTATGTCAGCTATTTAATTTTACTTGGCAGGGTCAGTTGCCTAGATAGTAAAATTAAAAAGTATTGGCCTGTCTGGTCTTATAAAGGGTAGTAAACGTCCTCCCATCGAGGCATGCTATTCTCAGGTTACCAATCTATTGGCGAATTAATTTTAAAATGGTAGAGAAAACTAAATTAAAATAAATTTAAAGTTTTGCTCATCATAATTAACGATTTTTTTAATTATGTGATTCTCATGATTAAAATGGTTTTCAACCCACTCACTTTAATACTTAAAGAAAACAAACTAACGGGACTAAATTTTGTTGACTGGAAATATAACTTGGATATAACTTTAACTATAAATGATATTCCTTCAATACCAGATAATGTGTTTGTTTTTGAAAATGGTTCTTCCTCTTGGCAGAAAGGCATGAAGAAGAAAAAAGGTTCAGAAACAGGGAGACACGATTTTTAGGGTAGTTAGTGAGCCATGAACTTGTGTGACAAAACCGAATGGTAAACGTTTTTACTGCAACTAGACCCGACACTAAAAAAAGCTATGTCTAGTATTTCTCAAAAGGCAGAACAAACAGGGTAATTTGTGTTCACTGGTTGTGAAAACATGTTTAGCAGTGTTATCTATCGGTACCTGGTGTGTAGATACGGGAGCCATTAATCATATCTGCAATTCATTGCAGGGATACCAAAAAATCCGATAACTTAGTGATAAGGTGATTTACCTGTATATGGACAATAATACAAAGGTAACAGCAGTTGCAGTAGGAGATGTCACTCTCAGTTTTGGTAGAGATCGAATTTTAATATTGAGAGATTATCTTTATGTACCTGCCATTAGAAAGAACATAGTTTCTATTTCTAAATTAGCTAAAGACGGATATTTGGTTTATTTTAATAACTTTGTGGTGATTAAGGATAATAAACAGATTATTCGTTCTGGTACATTAGTGGATGATTTTTATATTATTACTCTAATTTCTCCTACACTTCAACTGACTGAAATGATTAACACATCTAATTTTCTATCTAAGAAAAAGTTTCTTTATTTGATGAACCAAACGTTTCTTTGGCACTTATACTTGAGCCATATTAATCTAAAAAGGATAAATAGACTGGTAGCAGATGGACTTTTGAGTTCATTGAAAGTGGAGACATTTTCAGTCTATGAATCTTGCTTAGAAGGTAAAATGATCAAGAGGCACTTTTCGGCTAAAGGCTATAGTGCTAAAGAACCGTTAGAGCTGGTTCATTCTGATGTGTGTGGTCCTATGACAATCCGGGCTAGAGGTGGCTTTGAGTACTTCATTAGTTTTATTGATGACTACTCAAGGTATGGATAC
>JAUMHN010417869.1:0-35891 GCA_032360265.1 Heliamphora ciliata
GTCAATCTTCGAAAAGCAGCGCGATCCCCTCAACTGATCAAACAGGTCATCAATCCTAAGCATAGGATACTTATTCTTCACCGTCACCTAGTTCAGCTTCCTGTAGTCTATACATAGTCTCAACGACCCATCTTTCTTCTTCACAAACAAAGCTGGTGCTCCTCACGGGGACGTACTCGGCCGTACAAACCCTTTCTCCAGCAGCTACTGCAACTGCACCTTGAGTTCTCGCAACTTAACGGGTGCAAAGCGATATGATGGCATAGAGATAGGAGCCGCTCCTGGAATAAGATCAATGGAGAGCACCACATCATGGCTCGGTGGCAACTCAAACAGATCGTCAGGAAAGACGTCAGGATAGTCACACACCACAGGGGGTAACTCCCCTCGAACCTCATCTGGCATATCCAATCAGAAAGCAGAGAATAGAGAACCCAAGTTCCCTCGAACTCACGCGGCACCTTATACCGACACCAAGCCCTCATCTCGATCACCCATAAAGTAAAAGCAGTCACCCTCCGGTGTACAGATCGACACTCTCCGCCGCTCACAATCTATATAGGCATGGTAGGTCGTCAGCCAATCTATCCCTAGGATGACGTCAAACGTGGTCATGTCTAGAATGATAAAATCAAACTCTAAACAATGACCGGCGACCTCCAGTATGCAAGATCTACAAACAAGGCTCAACGTCACATTCCCACTAACTATGGTCTCCACACACAAGGTACTACCCAACCAGTCCATTTCCAACCCCAATGCAAACACAAATGCAGAGGATATAAACGAATGTGATGCTCCGTGTCTATAAGAACACTGGTCCATGATCTAAAGACTAGGAGAGTACCTCTTATCATGGCTGGAGTAACTGCCGCATCAGACGTGACTGGTGCTTTGGAAGCACTGCGATCCGCAAGAACATAAGCCTTGGCTTGTGGAAGTCTGGTCTGCCCACCATAACCCTGAGTCGATGGCTTCCTCACTGATTGAGCTAAAGCACCTCCTTTCGCAAACCTAGATGTGTCACGCCCCAAACTCCGGGTCAAGTGATACACCCACAAACAACCAAACAGAACACCCAACCTGAGATCACACTCCCCAAATAACCATACACACATTGTATATATAAACGCCCAACGGCTTACAAAACATAAGGCTCCAACGCCAAAAGATTATACTATACGGTTCCAACACCAAAAAATATGTTACAACATATACATGTAACAGAAAGAACAAAAAGGAAGGCTAAAGCACTTCTTCCTCTCCAGCACCTCCTGATCAACCTGCGTGACCGGTACCTGAAGAAAAGCAAATTCCACACCGTGTGCCAAAGCTCAGCAGATTCTAAACAACACATGTAGTATAAGCTAAATATGCTCGAGAAACGAAGTGCAGTTTTTTACTCTCTTTCAAGCCAATAAAATAATTTGAAAACCATTTTAGATCACGACTCACCAGAGCCAAAAACCATTTTCATATGCAAGGAAAAGCGAGGATAAAAATCATATGTCGACTCATCAGAGCCCTAAAAACGATTCATTATTACGACTCCCGTAGGCCGTTAATACAGTATTTCGACTCCCATAGGCCGATAATACAGTTTTTAAGAAAATTAGTCTATCCGTCCCAATATGCAATACATGCAATCCATGAATCTTCTCGGGCATTCACCGAAGGACCACTGCCCCAACTAATGCATCTTCTCGAACTTTCACCGAAGGACTACCACAGCCCCTATCGCACACACACCGGCTTTTGTAGCCTACCTCATACACCGGCTTTTGTAGCCTACCTCATACACCGGCTTTCGCAACCTACCTCATACACCCACACACGCACACGTGCATCATTAACCAGGATTTACATCTATTGGATCACAGATTCATCTAACCCATTTCATACACATATGCAAACCTAAACTAGGATTTAAAGCATATAACTATGTATCAACACGACGTTCCACAAATCACATCACATGCCTATAAAATTCCAGGTTTTAAACCATAAACCACATTACACATTACGATATCACCTTATATAATTCACTTACATATTCAGTACATAAATAAACAGTTATAAATGCACATAACCATATATAACAATACATCACGACGCCACCCGCCATATAATCCAACATCCACTCAAACGGTTCCCAACTGACATAGCGCGCTGCCACAACCCCGCTCGAGCGCACAACCACTTCTCGAGCGGTCCCCTACTGACATACATCTCTGCCACTCCACTACTTGAGCGCTCAACCATCGCACGAGCGGTCACCAACCGACCCACCACTCTGCCACCAGCCCGCTCGAGCGCACGACCACCGCTCGAGCGGTCAACGCTGGGAAAAAACCTCAAACCAAGAAACAAACCAAACCCCGCACGCAACGAGGTACGAACCACCACGCACGCAACTATACACCAACACCTCGCATGAAATGACCAACACCCTCTCCGTGACTTTAATTGACAGGACCCCATAATCCAATCAACTGAAATCACTAGAGGAGAGCAGTCGATCAGGCCCCATAACCCAATCGACAGAGAGGCCACCACACGACTCCCGAAGCCATCACACAACCAACCGAACCCCAAAAGAATCCACAGGTATTTGAATCGACTAATTCTCATAAATTAATCAATTGAATACCGTAGGACGCCAATTGGAAACCAAAGAACCAACCACTAAACCACAAACACCAACAAACTCCCAAGGCCTTAACACGACCAAACATGAACCCACAACACCTACAAGAACACTACAATGCCCCACGGAATATGGAATTAGGTCAAACGGGCCAACAAGGATGAAAAACAACCTTTTCCTAAACATTCAGCCAAAAACGGTGAAAAATGGTTTAGAAATCTTGACACACCTTCACTCTTTTGATCATAACTTTTCTACATAGAGCATTTTATGGTGAGAGATGTGTCATTGGAAAGAGGACTTCTGGGGCTTCAATTTGAGTGAAGAACGACTTAATTCTGAGTTCGAACGAGCGAGATAACATCAAAACAAAACGGCCCTGCGCAGCCAGTCCGCTCAAGCAGACATCGGGCGCTCGAGCGAGCTACCACCCGAGAAGAACCCAGATTTTGTGGTCTTGAGTGTTCTTGGCCCCCAAACACTCAAACACTAACAAACCACAATTTCAACCACAAATCTAAGCTTTTAAGCACTATCTCGACACCCTCGGACGTACCCAAACCCGAAACTACTACAAAGCCTCGAAAAGAAAAACTCAAAACTCGATTTCATCCATCGAAATCAACACAAAACCCCTTTTGAAACCAAAATCCAATTTTCTTGAAACAAAGTCCGATCTACAGCAATCTAACCGTTAAAAACGCACACGATTACACGTAGCACCCTTATAAGACATGAGAGTCTAGGATCCTACCTCGGTGAGTTAAAAACTCGACGCCTCGAACCATGTGCAAAATTGAGTTTCGACGTAATCAAAATCTGACAGGATGGTTACGTAGCTCTCAATGACGATACCAAGAATCCGCAGTCTGATCGTCGGAAATCGAACCCCGGGCCCCCAAGAACTTAGAGAGAAGGCAGAGAGAAAACTTGTAGAGAGAGAGAAGAGAGAGAGGTGGGAGATATTTTGAAATAAATATCTAAAGGGAGATATTTATAGGCTCGTCGAAAAATATCTTCTTTTTTTTTTGAAACCCACACCCTAACGGCCAGCGGCCCCTGGAACCTATCCCGCATGCATATATAAGCCCGATCATGCATCAAAAGGAGTAAAAACATGCTCAAACGAAAACACGTAATACGCGTCCAAAAATGCTGAAAAAGAAAACGGGTTAGGGTCTCACAACTCTACCCCCTTTAAAGGAATTTTGCCCCTGAAATTCAACACAAGGCCAAAACGACAAACCGTCGGTCGCAACCGATAGAGGCACATGAGATGGTCAGCCAAACCATTCCTAGGATATAGTCAAACAAGGTCAGGCATCCTAAACAATGGCCAAATATCTCAAAGACTCGGGATATACAACACTCCTAACCTCACCAACCACTGCCTTAACATAGCACACTATCCACGGGATCCATAACCAACCCCAAACAGATGCAATGATGAATCTGACCTAGAACCTACAGTTTTAGGAAGTACCTCTGCTCGCTGAAGGCATATCAGCATCCTCTGGCACGGCTGGTGCTCTAGATGAACCGCGAGCTGTAAGAAAATACACTCGGGGCAACCCCACTCTATCTTGTCCACCATAACCTAGCGTTGTCGGCTGCCGCACCGACTGAACTGATGTACTCCTACCGGCCACCCGGGAAGTCTGTACTGCGGAAGGCTGTTGTCGACCTTGCGCATACGAACCCACTGGTGTGGCCTCCCTGGTCGGCACACTGCCTCTCTGGGGACAATTCCTACGAATGTGTCCTGACTGTCCATACTCATAGCAAACTAATGATTCTCTCCTCTACGGCTGTGCTGCAGCCAAACTCTGGGACGGTCTCGACTGTAAACAATCTGCCGCATGATGCCCCGGCTGTCTGCATCGAAAACAAGTCAACTCCCTCCGCTTCGGCCTCCCAGACGAAGCCACAGATGGTGATGGTGCTGAAAACTGCTATGATCCAGATCGATAAAAGCTAGGACCAGAGGACTTCTGCCTCTTGCTGGGATGCCCACCTGTCTGTACCTCCGCTCCACCCTGCGATGTCCTGGTCTCCCTCGAAGCTCGAGTCTCAGCCAAAGCATTCTCAGCCCTCACTGCTGCCTCCACCAACTGTCTGAACACACGATATCCCATCACAGCCACTCGCTCCTTGATCGCTGGCCTCAAGCCCCGCTCAAACCTCATCGAAAGCAACTCATCTATGCACTCCACCTTCGGTGCAAACCGAGACAAGCTCGTAAACCTGGCCTCGTACTGCATGATGTCCATGGCCCTCTGGGTAAGAGAATAGAACTCGTCCCTACATAAGTCCCTCCTCGAAGCTGGAAAATATCTTTTTAGAAAGACTCGTGTAAAAGCTGCCCATGTGGCCCCTACTGTAGTCCTGGCATATCTCCACCACTAATGAGCATCACCTCTCAGCTGAAAGGTGGCAAAAGAAAGCTGCACCTCATCCTCCACAATCTTCAATGTGTCCAAGATCCGATTCGTCAACTCTAACCACTCTGTCGCCATAAGAGGATCAGGATCTCCTGCAAAGGTAGGCAGATCCATATGCCGGAACTCCCACATCGCAGCTGTAACCCTCACCTCAGGTACTGCCTCCCTCTCCCTAACAGGCTCACCCCTAGGAACCAGCTACTAGATAGAACCAACCAGCACACGCAACAACTCCGTTGCGTCCATCGGTCCCTAGGGAGCATTACCATCCCCAGCATCAGGGATAGGAATATCCCCTTGGCCGGCACGGCCACGGCCACGGCCACGACCACAGTATCGCCTTTGTCTCGCCGACATCACGTCTACATGAAAGCAAAACAACATATAAGATGCATCACATAGCATGAACATAAATGCTAAACACTTAGCAAATTATCACACAGCCACATAGGTTCATGCTAAACAACTCCCCATATATAAAGGAGAACCAACAAGAATGACACGTCAATCTGGATAACCTACTCAGATTCTTTGCTAGAAATCACGTCAGCTAAACGCGTTTCTAACTTGGCTCCTAAGTTTGTTAATGCAGATGCCCAAAGGCAGGACTATCACTCCTAAGATTCAACCACTATGCTCACATATACACATCATTCACGTATAACTCACATGCTATCACGTACAAGTTATCAAAGCATCTAAACACATGCAGTCAAGCACACACAATCAACTTCACACAGGATACCCTCTTTCCATGGCTCATAGGTATTCGAACCCAGAGCTCTTATACCATTCTATCATGCCCCAAACTCCGGGTCACGTGATACACCCACAAACAACCAAACAGAACACCCAACCCGAGATCACACTCTCCAAATAACCATACATGCATTGTATATATAAACGACCAATGGCTTACAAAACATAAGGCTCCAATGCTAAAAGATTATACTACACGGTTCAAACACCGAAAAATATGTTACAACCTATACATGTAATAGAAAGAACAAAAAGGAAGGCTAAAGCACTTCCTCCTCTCCAGCACCTCCTGATCAACCTGCGTGACCGGTACCTGAAGAAAAGCAAATCCAACACCGTGAGCCAAAGCTCAACAGATTCTAAACAACACATGCCATATAAGCTAAACATGCTCGAGAAACGAAGTGCAATTTTTGACACTCTTTCAAGTCAATAAAACAATTTGAAAACCATTTTAGATCACGACTTACCAGAGCCAGAAAACCATTTTCACATGTAAGGGAAAGCGAGGATAAAAACCAGTTGTTAACTCATTGGAGCCCTGAAAACGAACTATTATTACGACTCTCGTAGGCCATTAATATAGTATTTCGACTCCCGTAGGCCGATAATACAGTTTTTAAAAAAATTGGTATATCCGTCCCAATATGCAATACATGCAATCCATGAATCTTCTCGGGCTTTCACCGAAGAACCACTGCTCCAACTAATGCATCTTCTCGGACTTTCTCCGAAGGACTACCGCAGCCCCTTTCGCACACACACCGGCTTTCGCAGCCTACCTCATACACCGACTTTCGCAGCCTACCTCATACACCCACACACGCACACGTGCATCATTAACCAGGATTTACATCTACTGGATCACAGATTCATCTAACCCATTTCATACACATATGCAAACCTAAACTAGGATTTAAAACATATAACCATGTATCAACACGACGTTCCACAAACCACGTCACATGCCCTATAAAACTCTAGATTTTAAAGCATAAAACACGTTAGACATTACGATATCACCTTATGTAATTCACTTACATATTCAGTACATAAATAAACAGTTATAAACGCACATAACCATGTATAATAATACATCATGACGCCACCCACCATATAACCCAACATCTACTCAAACGGTTCCCAACTGACATAGCACGCTGCCACAACCCCGCTCGAGCGCACAACCACCGCTTGAGCGGTCCCCTAACAACATACATCTCTGCTACTTCACCGCTCGAGTGCTCAACCACCGCTCGAGCGGTCACCAACCGACCCAACACTCTGCCACAGCCCGCTCGAGTGCATAACCACCGCTCGAGCGGTCAACGCTGGGAAAAAACCTCAAACCAAGAAACAAACCAAACCCCGCACGCAACGAGGTACGAACCACCACGCACGCAACTATACACCAACACCCCACATGAAGTGACCAACACCTCTCTGTGACTTTAATTGACAGAACCCCATAATCCAATCAACTGAAATCACTAGAGGAGAGCAGTCGATCGAGCCCCATAACCCAATCGACCGAGAGGCCACCACACGACTCCCGAAGCCATCACACAACCAACTGAACCCCAAAAGAATCCACATGTATTTGAATCGACTAATTCTCATAAATTAATCAATTGAATACCGTAGAACGCCAATTGGAAACCAAATAACCAACCACTAAACCACAAACACCAACAAACTCCCAAGGCCCTAACACAACCAAACACGAACCCACAACACCTACAAGAACACTACAACGCCCCACGGAACATGGAATTAGGTCAAAAGGGCCAACAAGGATGAAAAACAACCTTTTCCTAAACATTTGGCCAAAAACGGTGAAAAGAGGTTTGGAAATCTTGACACACCTTCACTCTTTTGATCATAACTTTCTTTACATAGAGAATTTTATGGTGAGAGAGGTGTGATTGGAAAGAGGACTTTTGGGGCTTCAATTTGAGTACAAGAACGACCTAATTCCGAGTTTGAATGAGGAAGATAACATCAAAATAAAATGGCCCTGCGCAGCTAGTCCGCTCGAGCGGACATCGGGCGCTCGAGCGAGCAACCACCCGAGAAGAACCCAGATTTTGTGTTCTTCAGTGTTCTTGGCCCCCAAACACTCAAACACTAACAAACCACCATCTCAACCACAAATCTAAGCCTTTAAGCACTCTCTCGACACCCTCGGGCGTGCCCAAACCCGAAACTACCATAAAACCTCAAAAAGAAAAACTCAACTCGATTTCATCCACAAAAATCAACACAAAACCCCTTTTGAAACCAAAATCCAATTTTCTTGAAACAAAGTCAGATCTACAGCAGTCTAACCGTTAGAAACGCACATGATTACACGTAGCACCCTTATAAGACATGAGAGTCTAGGGTCCTACCTCGGTGAGTTAAAAACTCGACGCCTCGAACCACGTGTAAAATTGAGCTTTGCCAAAAATCAAAATATGACAGGATGGTTGCATTGCCCTCAATGCTGATACCAAAAATCCGCAGTCTAATCGTCAAAAACCGAACCCCGGGCCCCCGAAAACTTAGAGAGAAGGCACAGAGAAAACTTGTAGAGAGAGAAAAGAGAGAGAGGGTGGGAGATATTTTGAAATAAATATCTAAAGGGAGATATTTATAGGCTCGACGAAAAATATCTTTTTTTTTTGAAACCCGCGCCACAACGGCCAACGGCCCCGGGAACCTACCCCGCATGCATATCTAAGCCCGATCATGCATCAAAAGCAGTAAAAATATGCTCAAATAAAAACACGTAACGCGCGTCCAAAAACGCTGAAAAAGAAAACGGGTTAGGGTCTCACAACTCTACCACCCTTAAAGGAATTTTGCCCCCGAAATTCAACATAATGCCAAAACGACAAACCGTCGGTCATAACGGATACAGGCACACGAGATGGTCAGCCAAACCATTCCTAGGATATAGTCAAACAAGGTCAGGCATCCTAAACAATGGCAAACTATCTCAAAGACTCCGGATATACAACACTCCCAACCTCACCAACCACTGCCTTAACATAGCACACTATCCACGAGATCCATAACCAACCCCAAACAGATGCAATGATGAATCTGACCTAGAACCTACAGTTTTAGGAAGTACCTTTGCTCACTGAAGGCATATCAGCATCCTCTGGCATGATCGGTGCTCAAGATGAACCGCGAGCTGTAAGAAAATACACTCGGGGCAACCCCACTCTGTCTTGTCCGCCATAACCTAGCGTTGTCGGCTGCCGCACCGACTGAACTGATGTACTCCTACCTACCACCCGGGAAGTCTGTATTGCGGAAGGCTGCTGTCGACCCTGCGCATACGAACCCACTGGTGTGGCCTCCCTCATCGGCGCACTGCCTCTCTGGGGACAATTCCTACG
The DNA here is from genome assembly GCA_032360265.1 of Heliamphora ciliata. Classification (NCBI taxonomy): domain Eukaryota; kingdom Viridiplantae; phylum Streptophyta; class Magnoliopsida; order Ericales; family Sarraceniaceae; genus Heliamphora; species Heliamphora ciliata. The sequence continues at coordinate 9,237 of JAUMHN010417869.1, forward strand.
AATATGTCCTGACTGTCTACACTCGTAGCAAACTAATGATTCTCTCCTCTGCAGCTGAGCTGTAGCCAAACTCTGGGATAGTCTCGACTGTAAACAATCTGCCGCACGATGCCCCGATCGTCTGCATCGAAAACAAGACAACTCCCTCCGCTCCGGCCTCCTAGACGAAGCCACAGATGGTGATGGTGCTGAAAACTGCTGTGATCCAGATGGATAAAAACTAGGACCAGAGGACTTCTGCCTCTTGCAGGGACGCCCATCTGTCTGTACCTCCGCTCCACCCTGCGATGTCCTGGCCTCCCTCAAAGCCCGAGTCTCCGCTAAAGCATTCTCAATCCTTGCTGCTGCCTCCACCAACTGTCTAAACACGTGATATCCCATCACAGCCACTCGCTCCCTGATGGTTGGCCTCAAGCCCCGCTCATACCTCATTGAAAGCAACTCATCTGTGCACCGCACTTCCGGTGCAAACCGAGACAAGCTCGTAAACCTGGCCTCGTACTGCATGATGTCCATGGCCCCCTGTGTAAGAGAATAGAACTCTCCCTGCATAAGTCCCTCCTCGAAGCTGGAAAATATCTCTCCAGAAAGACTCGTGTAAAAGCTGCCCAGGTGGCCCCTACTGTAGTCTTGGCATATCTCCACCACTGATGAGCTTCACCTCTCAACTGAAAGGTGGCAAAAGAAACCCGCACCTCATCCTCCACAATCTGCAATGTGTCTAGGATCCGAGTCATCAACTCCAACCACTCTGTCGTCATAAGAGGATCAGGATCTCTTGCAAATGTAGGCAGATCCATACGCCAGAACTCCCGCATTGCAGCTATAACCCGCGCCTCAGGTACTGCCTCCCTCTCCCTAACAGGCTCACCCCTAGCAACCAGCTGCTGGATAGAACCAACCAGCACACGCAACAACTCAGTTGTGTCCATCGGTCCCTGGGGAGCATTAGCATCCCCAGCATAAGGGATAGGAATATCCCCTTGGCTGGCACGGCCACGGCCACGACCACGGTCTCGCCCTCGTCTCGCCAACATCACGTCTACATGAAAGCAAAACAACATATAAGATGCATCACATAGCATGAACATAAATGCTAAACACTTAGCATGCTATCACATAGCCACATAGGTTCATGCTAAACAACTCCACATATACCGAGGAGAACCAACAAGAATGACACGTCAATTTGGATAACCTACTCAGATTTTCTGCTAGAAATCACGTCAGCTAATCGCGTTTCTAACTTGGCTCCCAAGTTTGTTAACCCAGACGCCCAAAGGCAGGACTATCACTCCTAAGATTCAACCCCCACGCTCACATATACACATCATTCACTTATAACTCACATGCTACCACGTACATGTTATCAAAGCATCTAAACACATGCAGTCAAGCATACACAATCAACCTCACACGGGACACCCTCGTCCCATGGCTCATAGGTATTCGAACCCAGAGCTCTTATACCATTCTATCACACCCCAAACTCTAGGTCACATGATACACCCACAAATAACCAAACAGAACACCCAACCCGAGATCACACTCTCCAAATAACCATACATGCATTGTATATATAAACGCCCAACGGCTTACAAAACATAAGGCTCCAACGCCAAAAGATTATACTACATGGTTCCAACACCGAAAAATATGTTACAACATATACATGTAACAGAAAGAACAAAAAGAAAGGCTAAAGCACTTTCTCCTGTCCAGCACCTCCTGATCAACCTGCGTGACCGGTACCTGAAGAAAAGCAAATCCCACACCGTGAGCCAATGCTCAGCAGATTCTAAACAACACATGCAGTATAAGCTAAACATGCTCGAGAAACGAAGTGCAATTTTTGACTCTCTTTCAAGCCAATAAAACAATTTGAAAGCCATTTTAGATCACGACTCACCAGAGCTAGAAAATCATTTTCATATGCAAGAAAGCGAGGATAAAATTCATTTGTTGACTCATTAGAGCCCTGAAAATGATTCATTATTACGACTCCCGTAGGCCGTTAATACAGTATTTCGACTCCCATAGGCCGATAATATAGTTTTTAAGAAAATTGGTCTATCCATTCCAATATGCAATACATGCAATCCATGAATCTTCTCGGGCTTTCACCGAAGAATCACTGCCCCAACTAATGCATCTTCTTGGACTTTCACCGAAGGACTACCGCAGCCCCTATCGCACACACACCGGCTTTCGCAGCCTACCTCATACACTCACACACGCGCACGTGCATCATTAACCAGGATTTACATCTATTATATCCCAGATTCATCTAACCCATTTCATACACATATGCAAACCTAAACTAGGATTTAAAGCATATAACCATGTATCAACACGACGTTCCACAAATCACGTGACATGCCTATAAAACTCAAACGACCGAGAGGCCACCACACGACTCTCGAAGCCATCACACAACCAACCGAACCCCAAAAGAATCCACAGATATTTGAATCGACTAATTCTCATAAATTAATCAATTGAATACCGTAGAACGCCAATTGAAAACCAAAGAACCAACCACTAAACTACAAACACCAACAAACTCCCAAGGCCCTAACACGACCAAACACGAACCCACAACACCTACAAGAACATTACAACTCCCCACGAAACATGAAATTAGATCAAAAGGGTCAACAAGGATGAAAAACAACCTTTTCCTAAACATTCGGCCAAAAATGGTGAAAAACGGTTTGGAAATATTGGCACACCTTCACTCTTTTGATCATAACGTTTTCTACATAGAGCATTTTATGGCAAAAGAGGTGTCATTGGAAAGAGTACTTCCAGGGCTTCAATTTGAGTACAAGAATGGCCTAATTTCGAGTTCAAACGAGGGAGATAACATCAAAATAAAATGGCCCCACGCAGCCAGTCTGCTCGAGCGGACATCGGGCGCTTGAGTGAGCTACCACCCAAGAAGAACCCATATTTTGTGTTCTTGAGTGTTCTTGGCCCCCAAACACTCAAACTAAAAAACCATCATCTCAACCACAAATCTAAGCCTTTAAGCACTATCTCGACACCCTCGGACGTGCCCAAACCTGAAACTACCACAAAACCTCGAAAAGAAAAACTCAAAGCTTGATTTCATCCACCGAAATCAACACAAAATCCCTTTTGAAATCAAAATCCAATTTCATTAAAACAAAGTCAGATCTTCAGCAATCTAACTGTTAAAAATGCACATGATTACACGTAGCACCCTTATAAGACATGAGACTAGGATCCTACGTCGGTGACTTAAAAATTCGATGCCTCGAACCACGTGCAAAATCGAGCTTTGTCGGAATCAAAATCTGATCAGATGGTTGCGTAGCCCTCGATGCCGATACGAAGAATCCGCAGTCTGATCATCGAAAATCGAACCCCGGGCCCCTGAGAACTTAGAGAGAAGGCAAAGAGAAAACTTGTAGAGAGAGAGAGAAGAAGAGAGGTGGAAGATATTTTGAAATAAATATCTAAAGGGAGATATTTATAGGCTCCTCGAAAAATATATATATATTTTTTTTGAAACCCGCACCACAACGGCCAACGGCCCCGAGAACCTACCCGCATGCATATCTAAGCCCGATCATGCATCAAAAGTAGTAAAAACATGTTCAAACGAAAACACGTAACGCGCGTCCGAAAACGCCGAAAAAGAAAACGGGTTAGGGTCTCACAAGATGTCTGAGCCCTAAACTGCTGCAGAGCCTATCGCCTCTGTACAGATGAAGCAACCGACGCTCCTGTCGTGTCGTGGACATGCCCCTCTCTGGGACACTGTCTGCGAAAGTGCCCGGACTGACCACACCCAAAATAGATAGGTGGGTCTCTCGTTTGTGACTGGACGGGTGCTGAACTCTAAGCTTGGCCCTTTTTGCAGGCACTCAACTGAACGATGCCCCGGCTATCCACATCTATAACGGATCAACCCTCTCTGCTCTGGCCTTCCTGCCGAAGCCACAGAAGATGTAGGTGCAGATGACTGCGGCTGAGATGATCCGGTAAAACGAGAACTAGGTCCAGACGACCTCTGGCGCTTTTTCGCGTGCCTCTGGAACTGTGCATCTCCACTGCCCTGCTAACTCCAGCTCTCTCTAATCCTGCGGCTGTCTGCTAACGAGTTCTCTACCCGAATAGAAGCTTCCACCAACTTGATGTACACCTCCACATCCAGAGTTGCAACCCTATCCTTGATAGCAGGTCGAAGTCCCCTCTCAAACCTCCAAGTACGCAACTCCTCTGTCGATACCATCTTTGGTGCAAATTGCGATAGATCCGCGAACTTGGCCTCATACTGGACCACGGACAGATTCCCCTGAACAAGGGAGAGGAACTCCTCTCGGTAAGTATCTCTCGAAGATCTCTGGAAATACTTCTCTAAGAAGACTCTCGTAATTGCAGCCCACGTCTCATCCACAGTGGTCTTGGCAAACTTCCACCACTCTCTAGTATCTTTTTGCAGTTGGAACACCGCCAACTTTACCCGCAGAGCATCCTCCTCAATATCCAGAGTATCAAAGATCGACGTGGTCACTTCCAACCACTCGATAGCAAGTCCCTGCGCTCCCCACGTAGACATATTTCTATAGAAAGCAATATAAATAAGATAAGCTTTCCTACAACATGTTACTACATAATAGGAACACATAATCAAGCTATCACATAGCCACATAAGAACATGTTAACGTGTCTCACATACCGAGGAGAACTAACAAGATAGACTCATCCATTTGGATAACCTATTCAAATTCCCTACTAGAAAACACGTCGGCCAAACGCGCTTCTAACTTGGCTTCCAAACATGTTTAACCAAATGCCCGAAGGAAAGACTTATCAATCCTGAGATTCCACCTCCATATCCACATATACACAATTATCATGCTCAGAAATCTGTTAACATGTTATAAACCAACATTTAAACACATGCAAGCAAGCATATACAATCAACCTCACCAGGTGATAAACTCCTTTTTCCCATGGCTCTTAGGTATTTAAACCCAGAGCTCTGATACCAAGTTGTCACGCCCCAAAACCTAGGATCACGTGAAAATTCACCAAACACCAGTTTTCCAGAAAATAAATTTTCATACATTCAAATCCACCTGTTAAAATCACAAGAAAACCCCATATGCATGTCTCATAAGCAGTAAGCATCCTATATAACATGCATAAGTATATCGCCTTATGGCGTACAAAACTGCCTTTAGGAATAGGCATACCAACAAGAAGGAAAACTATAAAAGTCTTCCACTACCGCGTGCATCACCAGAGCTACTCATGGTCATCATCCATAGTATCACCTGAAAATAATTTTACAGAAAATCCTACCCGTGAGCCGAAGCCCAATAGAAACAGACAATAAAGCTGTAAAGAAGGAAATATGCAATCATATAGAGTGGGAGCGAACTCAACCACAAAATCAAAAATATTTTACGTCATAAAACCCTAAGTTTCCCACAAACCTCCAAAACAGTTTTCCTTTCACAACTAGGCATTTGAACAATGCAAAACACATTTTATAGTTGAAGGAAAATAGTAACCAAAATATCGTTCCCTCACGGAATGTACCATCGTGGAAAAGAAGAAAGAGATCCTATGTGCCGACTCTGTCACACAAACAAAGGTAACAACTATAGACTCCTGTCCATTACCCTAGTCGTGAACCACTTAAGGCCTGTTAGGTAATGACAAGTTTTATACGGAGCACCACGACATAAATGCTAACTTTACGGGTCCAACAACCCGATGGAAAAGGGCACCCAAACCGACCTTCTTTACGGGAACTACCCCGAAGGATAACAAAGGTACCTACACTGTGTACGTTTCTGGATTTTCACCGAGGACAACTCGTGCCAAATACACGTCATCCCGGTACATCTAGATAATCTTTTAAAAACAGTACCGTAGCTCAACTACGAAAATATTTCCTCAAATAAATAATACATTATACATTTATATAGATCCATCCATCAACATGGAGATCAACAAAACATTTTCAAAATGTTTTTTCCCGTCTTCCACAAAACATTTTAAAACTTGAGACTCAACCCCGAAGGCAAACTCTAAACCTCCAAAACACCAAGTGTTGAGGATTTTTTTTTCACAAAACCACTATTTTCCTCCGTTTTTAAGAAAATCCTTTGAAAATCATGTTACCACATGTCATACAGTACTATAAGCTAAGAAAAGCGAACAACATACTTTCTATCAGAAAAACAAGGCTTAAACAGAAAATATGACATTTGATGCATTTTTACCCGGTGAAGATACGTACAATTACATATAACACCCTCATAACAGCAGTAGGTCTAGAATCCTACCTCGTTGGGTCAAAACTCGATGCCTCAAAAATTGAACCTCGACGGAACGAGAATCTGACCTGATGAGCGGGAAGCTAGCAACGTGAATAGCAGGGATCCACAAGCTGATCGTCAAAAACTAGACTCGAGCGGGTCAAATATATAGAGAGAAGGCAGAGAGAATGAGAAAAAGAAAGCTTTTCCAAACATTCCAGCCCTCAGGATACTTATAAGCTCGTCAAAAAGGCAGTTCAGTCGACTGAAGAGGCCACTTCAATCTACTGAAGCTCCTCAAAAAATGTGAACCACCACAGTTCAGTCGACCGAACCCTTAAGTTCAGTCAACCGAACTCAAGAAAAATGGTTCAGTCGACTGGACCAAGCCCCCCAGTCGACCAAACCCAAGGTTCTCAACCTATTGGTTTTCAGTTCAGTCAACCGAACTCACCAGTTCAGTCGACTGAACAGCCTACTATTTTGGTCTCGGATTTTGTGTTCTAAGGCCAACCAAACAAGCCTAAACAAGGTCCGAGAAAGCATAAAACACCTCTATACATGTTCTACAACTCCAAAGCATAGACCATGAATCGATGATATGTAACATGAAGAAAAACACGTCAACATGTATAAATAATTCAAAACAACAAGGTTTGGGGTCTCACAAAAAATATGATTTTCAGTATACCAACCCTAACATAACCAAGTTGCATGACCCTAGGATCGTAGTTAAATTTTTGTTTCATTGTTTGCTTTTGGTTGAACTCTCTTTGACCTCCCGTTTTGTATATGTTACCTTTAAAAAGTTTACAACAAGAACCAATATTGACAAAGTAGAAACCAACCTCACGGTTGGGCAAGAAGAGTACCTAACACCTTTCCTTTTCACCATCTTTTTCTCTAGTTACGTATTTAAAAGATCCGCAGCCTTATTTTTGTTTTTTTTAATTTTTCTCAAAAATTAAGTGGCGACTCCATTTTTCAAAAATGATGCTCAGATATCTTGAACTTTTGTTTTAGAAAAGAAAATAACATTTTTTCTATAAAAAAATAATAGATATCCAGTGCATCCCCGACGTGTGACCCAAAAAAAACTTCTGCATCTGTGAGATGGAGATTGCCGACCACCGTTTAGTTTTTGATTTCATCATGCTCGATATAACTTCATTCAATATCATACTAGGGATAGATTGGTTGACCAACTTTCAGGCCTTTATCGATTGTGATTGGCAATAAGTGTTTGTTTGGACATCGAAGGGTGATTCATTTTATTTCGTGGGTGACCGAGACGGCGATTTAGTGCCTAGACCTCTTAGTTCACAGAGCTGTGATACCCTTAACCTCCTTTTCTCTGCCTTATCAACGAGTGAGATTGATTCTACTCGAGAAAAGCTTCCTCTCGTTGGCTGTGAGTTTCTAGATGTGTTTCTAGACAACTTGTTTGAGCTTCCGCCACTGCGAAAAGTTAAGTTTTCCATAAACCTCATTTTGGGGACTGCCCCTATTTCTATGTCTTTGTATCATTTTGCACCGGCCGAGTTGTTAGAGTTGAAGGTGCAAATCTAGGAGTTGTTAGACAAGGATTTTATTCGCCCTAGTGTGTCACCTTAGGGAGCTACAACGTTATTTGTAAAGAAGAAAGATGGATCGTTATGCCTTTGCATTGATTATCATAAGCTGAACCACGTGATTGTTAAAAATAAGTACCCTATGCCTCGTATCGACTACTTGTTTGACCAATTGAGGGGTTCGTGTTGTTTTTCAAAGATCAACTTGAGATCGGGTTACAATCAGTTGCAAGTCAAGGCGAAGGATATTCAAAAGATAGCCTTTCATACCTGTTATGGGAATTTTGAGTTTCTAAACATACCTTGATCAATTCGTGGTGGTGTTCGTGGACGATATTCTGATTTATTCACCATCAGAGGAGGCGTACAGGGAGCATCTTCGAATTACCCTACTGTTGTTCCGGGAACATTAGTTATATGCCAAGTACAATAAATGTGAGTTTTGATTGCTTGAGGTAAAGTTTTTGGGACATGTAGTTTCGAGAGATGGAGTGGTCGTGGATTCTTCCAAGATAGAAGCCGTGACAGGATGGGAGAGATCGAAAAACGTATTCGAGATTCGGAGTTTCTTGAGGTTGGCAGATTACTACTGTCGGTTTGTGAAAGACTTCTCTAGGCTTGCAGCACCTATGACACGCCTTACGAAGAAGGAAATCAAGTTCGTATGGAATAACAGTTGTGAACTCGCCTTTCAAACGTTGAAGATGAGGTTGACCAGTGCGCCTATTCTAATTGTACCAGAGAGAGGGCTCGGCTATATTGCGATGCATCATATGAGGGTTTGGGTTATGTGTTGATCTAACAAGGCAAGGTAATTACCTATAAATCTAGACAGTTGAAGATTCATGAAAAGAATTACCTCACACATGACTTGGAGCTCGCGGCTATGGTCTTTACTCTAAAGACCTGGAGACACTATTTGTATGGAGAACGCTTTAAAGTGTTCTCAGATCATAAGAGCTTGAAGTGTTTGTCCTCGCAGAAAGATTTGAATTTACGCTAGAGGAGGTGGATAGAGTTTTTGGGAGATTATGATTTTGATCTACAGTATCATCCGGGCAATGCCAATATGGTGGCCGTCACCCTTAGTCAGAAGTCTTTGAACTCGTTAGCACACGTGGCCATTAGGGAGTGGAGTATGCTCGGGGAGGTCGACGAGTATGACCTTCAGTTTGGTGAGCCCGGCATCACATGACCTTATTCATGGTAGTTTATCAACCCACCCTTATTCACCGCATTATAGAGGCTCAGCGATCAGATGCAGAGAGCGTGATGTTTCGAGAGCGAGTCTTGAGTGGCAAGGATGTAATGGAGTGGACTATTCACTCCGATCAAAGTTTTAGATTTACGAGAAGGATCTTTGTGCCAGAGTCATATCGTGAGGACGTGCTCTGTGAGTTCCATCATTCACGTCTGATGGTGCGTTCGAGTGACACCAAGATGTATCATGGTGTGCGTAAACAGTTCTGGTAGAGGGGTATGAAGAAAGACGCTGTGATTTTCATCTCACATTACTTACTTGCCAGCAAGTGAAGACCGAGCATCAGAAACTAACGGGTTAGTTGCAACCATTGCCGGTATCAGAATGGAATTGGAAGAACATCACCATGGATTTTATTTTGGGCCTTCCGAGGTCACCGAGGGGGCATGACGCCGTTTGGGTTGTGGTGGACTGGTTAACTAAGTTCGCACACTTTCTTCCTATTCGCATGACGAATTCTATTGATAGGCTTAGCAAGCTTTATGTGAGGGAGATTGTTAGACTCCACAAAGTGCCAATTTCCATTTGTTGGCTTTATGAGGGCCAGAATCTCCCTTAAGGGACTTGGTCGTGCATGAGGGGTCCCCCTCCCACATGTGATCGGTGCTTAATAGTCTAGCCTGCCGATGCGCCACGTGTGTATTGCAAAACCCCTTTGGCCCATCCGCAGCACGTATAGATGCAGGGCTTTGTGCTACCATGAGTATAAAAAAATAAAGTTGCACCTTCCCTAACAACAATTGGTTTTAGGTGAAATGGTCAGTGCTTGATCCTAACAATTGGTATTAGAGCGAGGTTACAGGTTTGAGTCTTTCCGGAGTAGAGTTTCTAGGGGGTTATTGGCTTTATGGTGGCTAGAATCTTCCTTAAAGGACTCACTCGAGCGTGGGGGGGTCTCCCTCCTACGTGTGATCGGTGCTTGACAGCCCAGCCTACCAATGCGCCACGTGTGCACTGCGAAGCTCCTTTGGCCCACCCGCAGCACGTATAGTGTGACGCCCCATCCTTCGGGCACGTTGGGACATACATAAGTATAGATAAAGGAAATATTCTAACCATTCATTCATATTTAGATATCGTAAATATTACATCATTAAGAGTTTTGAACTGATAAAAAATACATAACGTTTATAGTTTCGCAAACGATTTAACAAAAATTACAATGAATTCGTGGAAAACTAAACAAAAGAGCAAACAGATGAACTTCAAATCCTTTAGCTAGTGTCGTCGAGGTATGCTGGCTCCTGCCACTCACCTTGTTCCTCAAAGCCTTCTTCTTCAACGGGTGCAACCTCTTCAAACAGTCCTTCTTTCTCACCTGTGGCACGAATGCATGAGCCAAAGCTCATAAACAAATTTTCTAAACCGTCTAACAAACTCACAACAAAATATTCTACAATACATATTGTATAATACTCAATACAATTTACGGTCAAAGAGAGACAGACACTTTAATGTTTCAACAGGGTAAGCATGTATAGGAGTAATTGTGAAAACGCATGATGCAGATGAATTCGATGCAACTAAGTTTTGTTTTCTAATCCAAATTTGAACTTAAGTTATCCTAGGCTCTCCCAAACCGAGGTATACCATCCTAAACCCCATGATCCCAATCACGCAGACCAAGTCTACCGACCGACAAAGAGCGTTCTTTAAGCCATGGGATGACTACGTAGCAGACTAAGTGTCCAGCGGGGTCATCACTGACCGTAAGGGTGTGGACAAGTTAACACTCAGGCTCTCGAATCTCAGGTCAAGGTCAAACATGGGATCGCAAAATCTAACTCCTATTATTAAGCCACCTGAACCGCCTTCACCAAAAATATATATATAAACAATAAGGTGCATTTAGCATTTGGGGCAAAAACATCCCAAAAAAATAAATTAAGGCATATAGTCAATATCTCAATCAGGGTATTTAGCCAATATCACAATATTCCAATTCCATCAATCATGGTGTAATCCTAAGGTTTAATTTTCATTCTTTTCTCAAAATAAAACGGTGAACCCCGCGAAATCCAACCCAATCTGAATGATACGAAGGGACTTCGATAACCCAAGATGAAATATAGAGATGCTCACGATGTGCAATATGCTTCTCGTGTGCAATTAATTATAACATGGCATATAAACACAGTATGGCACGGGGTACAACTTGCTAAAACATCAAGCACAAGCATGCGAAGCATAATTTATGCAACATAGAATCGCACTACCGACATCGGTTTATTTCATTAAAATTATTATTTCCATATACCAAACATTCACAAAGTTCATATAAAGTTCATATAAGGCTCACACACTCAAGTTCCGTAAGTAACATGTCATTCGAACACTTAGCCAATTTTAGGTAAAAGTTTAATTGCTAGTTTTAAAGATACGACAGTATTTTTAGGGTCTTAAACATTGATTTAATTTTTGAAATTTGAACACCAATTAGATAAAAAAATTTACTACAGCTTTCATGTTTAGTACTAAGGTTAGATCCTAGGAAAAAAAGGACATTTGATTTAATTTAGAGAAAATCATTTAGCACTTTACAGAAAAAAGTGTTTAATTTAGGCCTCTGTTGGCCACGGTTTTGGGGCATCAATTCAAGGGCTCTAGGTCTGCTTTTGGTGAGATTTTAGTTTAAGATGTCCCCTACAAGTTTCATGTTTTTTTCTAAGGTAAGTTGTTCAGAAAAAATTTGAGATTTTGGCCAATTTATAAAAAGGTTTCAGTTAACCTAAAAAGGGTCTGCAAAGTGTGTTTTTAACATAGAATGCTCAAACCCTTTGGGGTATCATCCTAGGGTATTTTGGGCTGGTGTTTGCTTAGTATTTAGTTTAATATGTTAGCTACATTTTTCATGTTTACCACTTTTGGATTTGGCTTCTAAAAAGTTGGGTTTTGGGTCTCAAAAAAATTGTGTGACAGAGAGGTCTATCAGTCACTAAACCTTAACAGTGACTTTGGGAAGTATTTTTATCCATCCAGACTTCATATTGTTTGCTCAGTTTTGGTGGTCAGAGAGATAAATATGTCCTCTGCAAGTTTTATGTTTTCATCCAAGCTCAGTTCTCACTCTAACTTAGGGTTTTTAGGTTTGCAACTCAGAGTGGTCAAGTTTTGACACTCTTTGAAAAAAATGACATATCTGGAGTTCTACCCAACAAAATCACTTAAAATCAATTTTTTATGGAAGAGAAATCAAAAAGAAAAATATGGACAGAAAAATCACTTTAAGATCATTTTTCTACAATTAGTTATAATGTTTTAAAGTTGGTGGCAGAATGTTGGTAAGCCCAGAAAATTAGGTTACTTGTGGTTTTGGTTGCTTACCTTCCATTGTATGTATTTTCTTGATGTGTCTCCTTTGCATGCATAACATAAACACATATAAACAAAAACTCCAAAATCTATTTAAGCCATATAACTCAAAAATATACACATGCAAGTACATGCAAAGCTTGACTACACACAAACAGTCCATAATCTATGTATACGACTCCTTTTTGAGTTATTCTTTATTTATTATCTTTAGGATTGATTATAGAGATGGATTGAGGGCTATCTTATGAGAGATTATCAGAAGGTTTTAGGGGATTTATTTACCTTGTTCGATGCTCAAAAGGTTGAAGAAGAATAGGTCTCAGCATTAATGCCTTCCCCTTGATTCCTCCTAGCTTCTCCTTCCCTCTTCTTTCCTTCTTCTCTCCTTCTTTCTTGAGAACACTTGGAAATTTTTTGTGATCTCTCTACCTCACCCTCTCAGCAGAAAAAGTGAAGGAGAAGAAGGGTGTTTGGCATGTTTTTATACAAAAATTATAATGGAAGCTTAATAATTGCTTGGAAGCTTTATTTTGAAATTTCACTAATTTTTATTGGTTGCATGGGAGGTGGGAGTTATTTGAGAGATATATTTTCTGATTTTTGCAGATGGGGTTTTAGCTGGGGTCTATTTGGGAAGACCAAAAGCTATTTTGGCATTTAATTAGGGTTTTAAAGTACATTTTGGCACCATTTTGTAAAAGAAAATGTATAAAATATAAATTTTATGTATCTTTTTGGTATCTAAACCTACTAAATCCTATTATATTAATGTATTTAATATTAATTTAGTCTTTCCATGAGTTATCATAATTTTGATAACAATTAATTAAATAGGTGTAGGTTTTTTAAGCTAAATTAAGTTAGTTTGACTAAAATTAAATTTTTAACTTATTTATTGTGTGGAGACTTTAAATAATGATTTGTTTACTTTTGTTTACCTATATTATTTTATTATTATGTATATTACTTGTTTAAAAGGTCTTGGGTCATAATAATGCTTAATTTGTATAACTTTTTCTTATTTTTAAGCTTAAAAAGGCAAAAAGTGACTTTTTGTGCACTAATCCCAATGTGGCCAGCCATGCAAGGGAATTTTTATTATTTTTATTGTTATTTTTTCTTTTGTAATTTAATTTTATATAAATATCTGATTTAGGGTGTCCATGTGTCTAAACATGGATTTTTAAGACTTTTTTGTTGTAATAGGGGCAAAATGGTCATTTTACCGTAATTATGAGAATTTTTTATTTTCAACCTTATATTTCATGTTATTCACTTAATTTAAGATGTTAGGAGTCTTCTCTGAGTATTAGGGCTTCACCTCTTGAGTAATTGGTCAATTTAGGATTTTCAGATCGAATTAGGGTTTCGGGTTGAGTTAGGTTTTCATACTTCTAGCGACCTAAGATCTCGTCAGCTAATCGTCGCTAATACTACGATTTGGGCTTAATTAAAAAAGTTGGGTTTTGTAATTTTATATGGGCCCTATTTCTAATACTTTTCATGCCCCATGATTTTCTTGGGTCAACTTATAGGATTGTGATTCTATGATTTTATGGAGTTGTAGGGTACCGTTTTAAATTTTTGATATCAATTGTCCTCAAGGGTTCGGGGTTTAAATCTTGTGTTTTAGGATTTCGTTTTGGTTTGATTAAAAGATTGTATAAAATTACACTTGGGTTCAGTTTGTCTTTTTCATAATTTCTCTATCTTCTTGGACTAACTTATAATTTTATGATTATTTATGATTTTCAATTTTTAGAATTCAATATTAGAGAATTCTATATTCCGTAGGGTTTTACTTTAAATTTTAGGGTTTGTTCCCGTCCTAACCCAATTTTTAGGGTTCTAGTCTTTGTGAGTTTTCATCGCCAATTCCCGTAATCTGAAATTGGATACTTTTATATATTTATTTATGAGTTAGTGCCTGTTGTAGGAATTGGATGAGGAATACCTTAGAGATTTTCGTGCAGATAGTGAGAATTGAGAGACTTGCGTGTAATTAGGACTAAGATTATTGATGACTTCTAGAGTGATTATAAGAGAATTTTATGGTGTTTTCGTAATAAGTGTGTAGCTTAGCATGGATTTACCGATTGTGAGGTGTCTTGGCCTAAAAGTGTAATTATCTGAACGTTTAGGGTTAAACGTGTAAGTATTGAAAATTATGAAATATTAAGCATTTGCGTATATTTTTTTCTTAATTATTGAGTTGGCACTTAGTTTTCTATTCTTTGGACTTAGAGCCTTATTATTTGTGTACGTCTTCGATTTGGGTCATTTTTAAAATTTTGTTATTGTTCTTGGATCAAATTTTAATTTTCCTTTCTCTTATGGGGTTCTAGGGTTTTTGGTTCTGAGATCCAATTCTAGTCTAAATCCTTTGAGACTCTTAATCTTAATCTAACTCTAATATGAAAATCTAGTTTCGGGTGATTTAATGTTCTTAATCCAGAGGCTTGGAAAATCGGGTCGTTACATATAGACGCGGAGATTTTCGCTGCTATGAGTATAAAGAAATAAAGTTGTGCCTTCCTTAAAACCAATTGGTTTTAAGTGAAATGGTCAGCGCTTAATCCTAACACCGTTGTTTCAGACTGAGCCCCAGCTTCACTTCGCGTTTTTAGCAGAGTTTGTAGTCAGCTATGGGGATAAGCATTCTTCTTAGTACTGCTTTTCATTCCCAAATCGATGGCCAGTCGGAGCTCACCATTCAGATACTTGAGGATATGTTGCAATCGTGTGTCTTAGACTTTTGGGGTCATGGGAGGACCATTTCCCATTGGTGGAGTTTACCTACAATAACACTTACTAGTCAAGTATTATGATGGCACCTTATGAGGCATTGTATGGTAGACCTTGTAGGTCACCTGTTTGTTGGACTAACGTTGGCAAGACAGCCGTGTTAGGGCCCAATCTTGTGCGCGAAACAATAAAAAAGACCATCGCGATCCATAAACATTTAATGACTGCTCAAAACCATTAGAAGAGCTATGCTAACAGGAGGAGGAGACTATTAGCATTTGAGGTGGGAGACCATGTGTTCCTAAAGGTCTCGTCACATAAGGGTTTGATGAGATTCAGGAAGAGTGGGAAACTGTCACCGCGTTTCTTCGGACCATTTGAGATCTTTGATAGGATCGAAGAGGTGGCCTATCGCCTTGCCTTGCCATCACAGTTGGCATCTGTATACAATGTTTTCCATGTATCCATGTTGGGCAAGTATGAGTTGGACCCATCTCATATTTTGGATTGGATAGAGTTAAGAGTAGAGGACGATGCTGCCTATGAGAAAAGACCGATAAAAATTATTGACAACAAAGAGCAAGTCCTAAGGGCTAAGAACTATCATGTACGTGAAGGCTTGGTGGCTTCACGATGGCGTTGAAGAAATCACATGGGAGTGAGAGTCAAAAGTTCGTAAAAACTACCCCAAGTTGTTTGATTTGTGATGCACGTGTAATTTCAGGGATGAAATGTCCTACGTGAGGGAGGTTGTAAGGACCCAGTCCAATTTAAATTGTATTTAATCAACGAAAGCATGCTGTGATTTTTACGTCATGACGGTTAAATGTATAAATCGCATGTGAGAATTAAAACTTGAGGATGATAACGTTTGCTAACAATAATTTTATGTTTAGAAGTGCAAGATATTTATTGTTTAAAAGTGCATGAGAACTATTGTTATGGGTTGTGTAGGTGAGCCTTGAGGTGTTTAGCCTATAATTTGATTCTTTTACACGTCTTTTGTTCATGGTCCCTTTCATCGTTAACCGCTTGAGTGGTCAGGTGCCAGCTCGATCGGACTAGTGGTAAAGAGTTTTTAAAAATCGAGTTAGTAGGGACAGCTCGAGCGGTCCCAGGTTTGCTCGAGTGGACGGTCGGCAAGCAGACTTTAAGTTGTTGATTAAAATATTTTCTTATCACTCTTTTCATCCCTCTTTCTCTCTCTAAAGTAGAAGTTGAGACCTAGGGTTGGGTTTGGAGAATTCTTGGAGCCCTCTTTGCTTCTCTTGAGTAGGTTCTTTACTTCCTTCTTAGTTGAACGTCCATTGGAGGCCTAAGCTTGGCGTTGGAAAATTCCTTCTCGCCTTTCGGTTGGAGATTCTCATAGTTGAAGCTTGCAAGGGCTTTTTTCTTGTGGATTTATCATCAAAGAGGTAGAATCTATAACTATCGTTAAATATCTATGTGATATGAGTTGTGTACTTGAAAATATGAACATAAAAATATGAAAATGGTATTTTGAAAACCCTAGGTTAGGGTTTGATGTTAAATGTCACGCCCCAAACTCCGGGTCACGTGAAGCACCCATAAACAACCAACCCGAGAATACACTCTCAATATAAAACATACATGCATTTTATATAATCGCCAAACGGCATACATTACACGGCTCCAACACCGAAAAAATAACATGTTACAACATACATGTAACAGAAAGAACAAAAGGGAAGATTACAGCGCTTCCACCCCTCCAGCATCTCCAGATCAACCTGCGTGACCGATACCTGAAGAAAATCAAATCCCACACTGAGAGCCAAAACTCAATAGAAACTAGAGAACACATGCAGTATAAGCCAAACATGCTAGGAAAATGAAGTGAAGTTTTAGACTCTCTTTCAAGCCTTTAAAATAATTTTCACAAGCAAATGGGAAAGCGAGGATATAAACCATCTTTTGACTCACTCACAGGAGCCTTGAAAATAGTTGAAAAAGGATTTTTAGATCGCGATTCACACGACTCTTAAAAATAATTTGAAATTGATTTTATCCGTCCCACAATGCAGTTCATGCAATTCATGTAACTTCTCGGACTTCCACCGAAGGACCACAGCCCTCATCTATGCAACGCACATAACCCGTGTAACACACACAACGCACGCAACCCGTGCAACACACGCAACGCACGTAACTCGTGCAACTCACATCTTCACGAACTTTCACTGTAGGACCATCATCTGACCTCATCACATAGCTTCACGAACTTTCACCGTAGGACCATTATCTACCCTCACTAAGGCGTTGTTGACCAGTGCCAACGTATATCTTCACGGACTTTCACCGTGGGACCATTATTCGCCCCTCATAAACACATCTTTACGAACTTTCACCGAGGGACCAAAATCCGCCCCACATATGCAAACAGATACAAATCTATGCATCAACAGGCATCTCTACACATGCCTAAACCACGGGATAAAATCGTATACCGCGGGACAAGACCGCATCAAAACATGCATATTAAACCAGGATTTAAATACATAAAACCATGTACTATCACTACGTTACACAAACCACATCACATGTTACACACACGACTCACACAACACCTACAAGTCATGCAACTTGCATCACATGCATCCATTCGTCATATTCCACATAACCATGCCTATAAAACTTCTGAGTTTTAAAGTATGCAATCACAGTACACGTAACGATACTAAAACCATGTAATCCACTTACATAATTCGTACATAGATAAACAGTTATAAATGCATATAACCACGTATAGCAATACATCACGAAGCCACCCGTCAAAACAAACCGGCATCCACTCACCCGAACGACCCGTCCACATATCAGGACCCGTCCACACACGGGGACAACCAACACCTAACCCGGAGGCCAATACCTGAACCTCCCACAGAACGGTTCTCACCAAAACTCACCTGTAAAGTGAACCACAGACCCACACATCCTGCACATAACCAGCACGAACACAACCGTGCCACAACACCAAAAACTAACCAAGCACGACACCCGATGACGACATCACATAACACCCGAGGCCACGACACGACCCCCAAAGCAACCACACAACCAACCAAACCCCAAAAGGCATCCAACAGCATTTCAATTGACTAACCTCATAATCAATCAACTGAATACCATTGAAAACCAATTGGAAACCAAGAAACCAACCATCAAAACACCCACACGAAAATAGCCCAAGTTCAGTCAATTGGACCCACCCTCTAGTCGACTGAAAAATACACTGGAAAAAGGCTCAAACGCCCAAACACACTGTCCAGTCGACTGACCCTATGGTCCAGTCGACTGAACGTCAAGAACCAAGATCCAGTCGACTGAACCTCATGAACCAAGATCCAATCGACTGACCCAACGGTCCAGTCGATTGAACTCAAGCCAAAATTGGTTCCGAGCTACGGGTTTCAACCTTCAAACCCCGATTCGAAGCCTCCAAACTCCCATCCAATACCCTCAGATACACACACGCCTAAGCTTAACCTCAAAACCACAAAAGAAACAGCCAGTACCAGATTTCATCCACTGAAATTGCTGAAAAATAAGTTTTTAGCCCAAAAATCCAACTTAAAACAAACTCAGATCTACAGCAATCTAACCGTTAAAATCACACACGATTACACGTAGCACCCTTATACAGCAGTAGGGTCTAGAATCCTATCTCGGTAAGTTAAAAACTCGACGCCTCAAACCACATGTAAAATCAACCTTCGTCGAAATGGAATTTTGTCTGGATGAACGCGTAGCCCACCGTGCCAATAACAAGGATCCGCTGTTGGATCGTTGAAAATCGAACCCCGACTCCCGAGAACTTAGAGAGAAGATAGAGAGAAAAAGAGAAAACTTATTAGAGAACTTTTAAAAATATCTTTTAAAAATATTTAACTCCAGATATTTATAGGTCTCCAAAATATTATTTTTAAATTTTTTTGAAATTTGCACCGTAACATTCCACTGCTCCGAGAACCTACCCCACATGCATATCTAACCCCGATCATGCATCCAAAAGCATATAAACATACAAAAATAAAAATGCTAAACGCGCATCAAAAAATGCCGAAAAGGAAAACAGGTCAGGGTCTCACAACTTTACCCCACTTAAAGGAATTTTGCCCCATAAATTTAACTCAAGATCAAAAGAAATAACCACATCGATCACAATCGACACAGGCATACGAGATGGTCAGCCAATCCATTCCTAGGATATAGTCAAATAAGGTCAGGCATCGTAAACAATGGCCAACTATCTCAAAGACACGGGATCTACACTCACCCCAACCTCACATCATCACCAGCCACTGCCTTAACACAGCGCACCACCTACGGAATCCATCACCAACTCCCAAACGGATGGAACAAAGAAACTGGCCCAAGGCCTGCAGCCTCAGAAAGTACCTCTGCTCGCTGAAGGCATATCTGCATCAGTCGGCACAACCGGTGCCCTGGAAGAACTAGGAGCTATGAGGAAATACGCTCGTGGTAGTGTTGCTCTGCCCTGTCCGCTATAACTCGGCGCTGTCAGCTGCCGTACCAACTGAACTAATGTACTCCTACCTGTCATCCGGGAAGTCTGAACTGCAGGATACTGCTGTCGCTCCTGCATATACGAACCCTTTGGTGTGCCCACTGTACTCGGCGTACTCTCTCTTTGGGGATAGTTCCTCCGAATATGTCCAGTTTGACCACATCCAAAACAAGTAGGCAGCCCTCTCCCCTGTGATTGATCCGGTATGGGAATCTGAGACTGCCTCAACCGTGAATCCGAGTACTATCTCGACTATGGACAATCTGATACACGATGCCCCGACTGTCCACATCGGTAACATCTGACCTCCCTCTGCTCTGGCCTCCACGACGAAGCCACTGATGGTGCCGGTGTAGAGAACTACTGTGGTCTAGATGGTTGAAAGCTAGGACCAGAGGACCTCTACCTCTTACTAGAACGCCCACCTATCTGCCCGTCTGTCCCACCCTGAGGTATCCTGGCCTCCCTGGAAGCTCGGATCTCAGTTATAGTGTTCTCCACCCTCGCTGCTGCCTCCACCAGCTCTGTGAATACCCGAAGTCCCATCGCAACCACACGCTCCCTGATCGCTGGCCTCAAGCCCCGCTCAAACCTCATAGATCGCTGCTCGTGTCTGTGCTCACCAACTCCGGTGCAAACCGGGATAAGCTCGTAAACCTGGCCTCATACTGCATAACTTCCATGGCCCCCTGGGTAAGAGTGTAGAACTCCTCCTTATACAGATCCCTCTTCGAAGCCGGGACATATTTCTCCAGAAACACTCCTATAAAGGCTGCCTATTTGACTCCTGCAATGGTCCTGGCATATTTTCACCACGCATGAGAAACACCCCTCAGCTGGAAAGTAGCAAAGGAAACCCGTAACTCATCCTTCTCAATCTGTAACGTGTCTAGGATCTGAGTCACCTACTCCAGCCACTCTGTCGCCACAATAGGATTAGGATCTCTAGCAAAGGTAGGCGGATCCATGCATATGAACTCCCGCATTGCTACTGTAGCCCTCGCCTCAGGTACTCTCTCTCTCTCCCTAACGATCTCACCTCTAACCAACTGCTTCATAGAACCCGCCAACACACGCAACAACTCTGTCGCGTCCATCGGTCCAAGGGGAACATTTGCATCCCCAACATCAGGGATAGGAACATCCCCTTGGCCAACACCACGGCCTCGCCATCGTCTCGCAGACATCGCGTCTATATGAAAAAGGCAAGACATGAGATGCAGCACATAGCATAAACCACATAAGCATGCTAACACATAAGCACATAGATTCATGCTAAATAAAACCCAACAAGAATGACACGTCTATCTGGATAACCTACTCAGATTCTATGCTAGAAATCACGTCTGCTAAACGCGTTTCTAACTTGGCTCTCAAGTTTGTTAATCCAATGCCCAAAGGTAAGACTATCACTCCTAAGATTCAAATTCCATGCTCACATATACACATCATTCACATATCTAACATGCTGACATGTTCATGTTATCAAAGCGTCTAAACACATGCAATCAAGCACATGCAATCAATCTCACACATGATACACCCTCTTCCCACGGCTCTTAGGTATTCAAACCCAGAGCTCTAATACCAATCTGTCACACCCCAAAATCCGAGTCACGTGAAACACCCACAAACAACCAACCCGAGAATACACTCTCAGTATAAAACATACATGCATTTTATATAATCGCCAAACGGCATACATTACACGACTCCAACACTGGGAAAACAACATGTTACAACATACATGTAACAGAATGAACAAAAAAGAAGATTACAGCGCTTCCCCCCTCTGGCACCTCCAGATCAACCTGCGTGACCGGTACCTGAAGAAAATCAAATCCCACATCGTGAGCCAAAGCACAACATAAATTAAACAACACATGCAGTATAAGCTAAACATACTAGAAAAACGAAGTGCAGTTTTAGACTCTCTTTCAAGCCTCTAAAATTATTTTCACATGTAAACAGGAAAGCAAGGATACAAACAATCTTTTGACTCACTCCCAGGAGCCTTGAAAATAGATGAAAAAGGATTTTTAGATCGCGATTCACACGACTCTTAAAAACAATTTGAAATTAGTTTTATCCGTCCCACAATGCAGTTCATGCTATCCATGTAACTTCTCAGACTTCAACCAAAGGACCACAGCCCTCATCTATGCAACGCACATAACCCGTGTAACACACACAATGCACGCAACCCGTGCAACACACACAATGCGCGTAACCCGTGCAACACACATCTTCACGAACTTTCACTGTAGGACCATCATCTGCCCTCATCACATAGCTTCACGGACTTTCACCGTAGGACCATTATCTGCCCTCACTAAGGCCTTGTTGACCAGTGCCAACGTATATCTTCACAGACTTTCACTGCGGGACCATTATCCGCCCCCCATAAACACATCTTTACGGACATTCACCGAGGGACCAAAATTCTCCCCACATATGCAAACAGATACAAATCTATGCATCAACAAGCATCTCTACACATGCCTAAACCACGGGATAAAATCGTATACCGCGGGATAAGACCGCATCAAAATATGCATACTAAACCAGGGTTTAATTGCATAAAGCCATGTATTATCACAACGTTACACAAACCACATCACATGTTACACACACGACTCACACAACACCTGCAACTCATGCAACAAGCATCACATGCATCCATTCCTCATATTCCACATAACCACGCCTATAAAACTTCTAAGTTTTAAAGCATGCAATCACGGTACACGTAACGATACTAAAACCATGTAATCCACTTACATAATCCGTACATAGATAAACAGTTATAAATGTATATAATCATGTATAGCAATACATCACGACGCCACCCGTCAAAACAAACCGGCATCCACGCAACCGAACGACCGGTCCACATATCAGGACCCATCCACACACAGGGACAACCAACACCTAACCTAGAGGCCAACACTTGAACCTCCCACAGAATGGTTCTCACCAAAACTCACCTGTAAACTGAACCACGGACCCACAAGTCCCACACATAACCAGCACACACACAACCGTGCCACAACACCCAAAACTAATCAAGCACGTCACACCCAAGGATGGCATCACACAACACGACCCCCGAAGCCACCACATGATCAACCGAACCCCAAAAGGCATCCAACAGCATTTCAATTGACTAACCCCATAATCAATCAACCGAATACCATTGAAAACCAATTGAAAACCAAGAAACCAACCATCAAAACACCCACACGAAAATAGCCCAGGTTCAGTCGATTGAACCTACCCTCCAGTGACTGAAAAACACACTGAAAAAGGCCGAACTCCCAAACACACTGTCTTGTCGACTAACCCTACGATCCAGTCGACTGAACCTCAAGAACCAAGAACCAGTCGATTGACCCCACAGTCCAGTCGATTGAACTCAAGCGAAAACTGGTTTCGAGCTACGGGTTTCAACCTCCAAACCCCGATTCAAAGCCTCCAAACTCCCATCCAACACCCTCGAACATACACACGCCCAAGCCTAACCTCAAAACCACGAAAGAAACACTCGGTACCCGATTTCATCCGCCGAAATTGCCAAAAAAATAGGTTTTTTGCCCAAAAACCTAACTTGAAACAAACTCAGATCTACAGCAATCTAACCATTAAAAACAAACACGATTACACGTAGCACCCTTATACAGCAGTAGGGTCTAGAATCCTACCTCGGTGAGTTAAAAACTTGATACCTCAAACCTTGTGCAAAATCGAGCTTTGTCAGAATGGAATTTTGTCCGGATGAACACGTAGCCCACCGTGCCAATAACAAGGATCCGCTGTTGGATCGTTGAAAACTGAGCCCCGACCCCCGAGAACTTAGCGAGAAGGCAGAGAAGAAAAGAGAAAACTTATTAGAGAACTTTTAAAAATATCTTTTGAAAATATCTAACTTCAGATATTTATAGACCTCCAAAATATGTTTTTTAAAAATTTTCCAAAATTTGCACCGTAAGATCCCACGGCCCCGAGAACCTGCCCCGCGTGCATATCTAACTCTGATCATGCATTCAAAAGCATATAAACATGAAAAATCAAATTCGCTAAACGCGCGCCGAAAAATGCCGAAAAAGAAAACAGGTTAGGGTCTCATAACTCTACCCCACTTAGAGGAATTTCACCCATAAAATTTAACTCAAGGTCAAAAGAAACAACCACGTCGATCACAATCGACACAGGAATACGAGATGGTAAGCCAAACCATTCCTATGATATAGTCAAACAAGGTCAGGCATCCTAAACAATGGCCAACTATCTCAAAGACACGGGATCTACAACTTACTCCAACCTCACATCATCACCAGCCACTGCCTCAACACACCACACCACCCACGGAATCCATCACCAACTCCCAAACGGATGGAACAAAGAAACTATCCCAAGGCCTGCAGACTCGAAAAGTACCTCTGCTCGCTGAAGGCATATCTGCATCAACCGGCACAACTGGTGCCCTGGAAGAACTAGGAGCTATGAGGGAATACGCTCGTGGCAGTGTTGCTCTGCCCTGTCCGCCATAACTCGGTGTTGTCCGCAGCCGTACCGATTGAACAGATGTACTCCCACCTGTCATCTGGGAAGACTAAACCATAGGATATTGCTGTTACTCCTGCACACACGAACACTCTGGTGTGCTGTCACGCCCTAAACATCCGAGTCACGCGAAAGCCCACCAAAACAACCATTTAAGAAAATAGGTTTCAGATGATAATCAAAATAAAATATTTGGATAAAAGATTTCCCAAGTTCAACTCTCATAAGCAGTAAACATGCATTCTCATACATGAATAAGCATATCGCCAAAAGGTGTACAAAACCAGCCTCAACAGGCGTCACATGTGTAAGAACATGTCTTAAAAAAGGAAAACTACAGCAAGTCTTCCATCACCTCTGCAACTAGGTCAACTTCACTTGCTCACCTGAAAAGATTTTACAGTAAAAATCTCACACCATGAGCCGAAACCCAATAGAAAATAGACTGTAAACTATAATACAGGTCATGCAATCATATGGTGGGAGCTAACTCGACCACAAAAACCACAAAGGTTTTTCTCACAAAAACCAACAGTTTTCCATCTGAAAACCACCTTTTCCATCGTTGAAACTATGCATATAATCCTGACAGATATCATGCCACAGTTAAGGGAAAGCAGTAAAGCACAACATTCTCCACCCTGGGATACACAACCGAGGAGACAGTAAAATGTAATCCTGCGTACTGACTCTGCCACATAGACAAAGGCAACAACTATAAACTCTCATCCATTACCCTGGACCCGTAGGCTTAGTAATGACAAATTCTATACGGAGTCATGACAACGACGCCATTCACGGAGGCACCCGAACCACTCAATTTACGGGAATAACCCGAAGGTACAAAGCACCTACTACTTAATTTACGGGACCTGAGCCTGAGGGTACAAAGCACCCAATCACTCAATTTACGGGGACTAACCCGAAGGTACAGAGCACCTACACTGCGCACGTTTTTGGACTTACACCGAGGAGCAATGGAAGCCCAACTCAACAATATCTACTGTCACGATATATCTATGGATAACATTTCAAAATCAACCCGCAAAATAGATACACAACACAAGTATATAAAAGAGATCCCATCCATGAAACATAGAGATCAAACAACATATGTAAAAACATATTTTCACCCAAAACATTTTAGAAGTTGAGACTCAATCCCGAGGGCTAGCTTCACGCCTTGAACAAACACACTTTCCCAAAACTCGTTTTCAAACCATCCTTTTGAAAACCTCCAGTACCTCTTTTTGAAACCATAGAATCTCATAAAAATCTCTGATAAACATCCCATGAGAAAAGCTTGAACCAAAACACATCATTTTCCAAAACAGCCCAGGTTCAGTCGACTGGACTCACCCTCCAGTCGACTGAAAAAGACACTGGAAAAGCGAACCGAAATAGAAGCCATTTCAGTCGACTAACCTCCCAGGTCCAGTCGACTGAACCTCCAACATGATGATCTAGTCGACTGAACCTATGGGTTCAGTCGACTAAACCAGCCCAAATCACGTTTTAAAGCTACGATTTTGGTTTTTAAATCTCAGATCAAGCCTCAAAAACACCCGTTTTGTAATGACCCGGTACAGACCCTAGTTGTAAAAACCCTATTGATAATGATCCATGTACTGACACTGCTCAGACCCTAGTGTTAGTGACAGATAGTCCACGAGACCAGAGAACACAGAAGTAGTTCAAACTCCTAACTCGAATTGAAAACCCTAGGTTCGGCCTGGAAACCCTAAAAAGGTCCAAAACACGGCCAACAAAACCTTAACATCCGGAGAGTCTCCTAACATTCTAAATGGAGTAAATATCATGAAATAATGAATTAAAAATCAAAATCCTCATAAATAAGGTAGAATGACCGTTTTACCCCTAGTACAGCAAAAAATCTTAAAAATCTAAATTTTGACATATGGATACCCTAAATCAACTATTTAAGCACAATTAAGTAGTAAAAGACAAAATAACATCAAAAATGCCAAAAATTCCCCTTAGTGGCCGACCACCTTGGGAAATGTGCCAAAAAGTGACTTATTTTCTTCTTTTTTGCTTTAAATGATGAGAAATGCATTAAATGAAGCATTATAATGATCCCAAACTTTTTGGATAAGTAATATATCTAATAATATAGTGTTATAAGTAACAAAAGCAAACAAATTATTATTGAAGTTCATACACAACAAAATAAGTTAAAAAATCCTATGTTGTCAAAATAGCTTAACTTTACTTAAAAGACTACATCTATTGAATCAATTGCTATGGAAATTATGATAATACATGAAAATACTATATTTCTCATAAACATACAAAAATAATAAGTCTCAGTAGAAAAAGACACCAAAA
>JAUMHN010417870.1:0-13606 GCA_032360265.1 Heliamphora ciliata
ACTGGTTGGGTAGTACCTTGAGTGTAGAGACTCCAGTCAGTGGGAGTGTGACATTGAGT
This sequence comes from Heliamphora ciliata, assembly GCA_032360265.1. Taxonomy (NCBI): domain Eukaryota; kingdom Viridiplantae; phylum Streptophyta; class Magnoliopsida; order Ericales; family Sarraceniaceae; genus Heliamphora; species Heliamphora ciliata. Next base: position 60 of record JAUMHN010417870.1, read on the forward strand.
CTTGTCTGTAGATCCTGTGTATTGGAGGTTGCCGGTCGTTGTTTAGAATTTGACCTTATCATTCTAGACATGACTGCGTTCGATGTCATCCTAGGGATGGATTGGCGAATCACCTATCGTGCCTTTATCGATTACGATCGACAGAGGGTAACGATTTGCACACCGACGGGAGATTGTTTCTATTTTGTGGGAGACCGGGATGAGAGTTTGATGTCTTTGCCCAGTGCTGTGCGGAACCAGGGTAACCTGGGTTTCCTCTTTGCAGCTCTCATGTTCGATGAGGAGGTTGGGGTTCGAGGAGAGTTATCTCTGGTGGTATGCGACTATCCGGATGTCTTTCCTGATGATCTGTCTGAGTTTCCACCAAGCCATGAGGTAGAGTTCTCTATTGATTTAGTCCCCGGAGATGCTCCCATATCTATGCCGTCCTATCATTTTGCACCTGCTAAGTTGTGTGAACTCAAGGTACAGCTGCAGGAGTTGCTAGACATGGGGTTTATACGCCCGAGTACTTCGCCGTGGGGAGCTCCTCCTCTTTTTGCTAAGAAGAAGAATGGATCTTTGCGTTTGTGTATAGATTATCAGAAGCTGAATCAGGTAACAGTGAAAAATAAGTATCCGATGCCGAGGATAGACGACTTGTTTGATCAGCTGATCGGTTCAAGTTGCTTCTCGAAGATTGACTTGAGATCAGGATATTATCAGTTGAGGATTAGGGACAAGGACGTAGTGAAGACTACTTTTCAGACTCGCTATGGTCACTACGAGTTTCTGGTTATGCCGTTCGGTCTGACGACCGCGCTCGCTACGTTCATGGGTTTGATGAACCGGATCTTCCATCCTCATTTAGACAGTTTTGTAGTGGTGTTTGTGGATGATATTCTGATATATTCACCCACTAGGGAGGCACACGAGGATCACTTGCGTATCATTCTTCAGCTTTTGAGAGAACATCGCTTGTATGCGAAGTTCGAGAAGTGTGAGTTCTGGATGTCGAAGGTGAGATTTTTGGGACACATAGTGTCGACAGATAGAGTAGCTGTGGATTCGTCAAAGACTGATGCTGTGACCGGTTGGGAGCGATCAAAGAGCATCTTTGAAATTCGTAGTTTTCTGGGTTTAGCAGGCTACTATCGGCGGTTGGTGAAGGACTTTGCTAGACTTGCTGCACCAATGACGCGTCTGACGCGGAAGGGAGTTGTATTTGTTTGGAGTGAGTCTTGCGAGTCAGCATTCCAGGAGTTGAAGATGAGATTGATTAGCGCGCCAGTGTTGATTATCTCAGAGCGAGGCTTGGGTTATACGGTGTATTGTGATGCTTCACATGATGGTATTAGATGTGTTTTGATGTAGGGAGGTAAGGTTGTAGCCTATCGTTCTCGGCAGCTAAAGATGCATGAGAAGAACTATACTACACATGACTTGGAGTTGGCAGCCATGGTCTTCGCTTTAAAGATAATGCATCACTATTTGTTTGGTGTGCACTTCGAGGTATTCTCTGATCACAAGATTTTAAAATACTTGTTTTCGTAGAAGGACCTGAACTTGCGCTAGCGACGATGGATTGAGTTGTTAAAGGATTATGATTTTGATTTGCAGTATAATCCTGGGAAAGCCAATGTGGTTGCTGACGCTCTCAGCAGGAGGTCTCATGGATCGTTAGCTTCTATGGCTATACGTGAGTGGGCCATGCTTGGGGAAATTAGGGAGTTTGATCTTTGCCTCAGAGAGACCGCGACAGATGCTACCTTGTTCTCTGTAGTTTTACGACCAGCATTGATATCACATGTATTAGAGCTCTAGTAGACGGACCAGGAGGCTCAGATGATACGAGATCATATTGCTAGTGGAGATGATACAGCATGCTAGACTCTGGGTTCTGATCAGGGTTTGAGGTTAGCTGGGAGGTTGTTTGTGCCAGAGTCATGCCGAGCTGATTTACTATGTGAGTGTCATCATTCTCGTCTTGCCGTGCATCCAGGAGGCACGAAGATGTATCACGGCCTACGTCGTCAGTTCTGTTGGATGGGTATAAAGAGAGATGTGATCCAGTTTGTTGCTCGGTGCCTTACCTGTCAGAAGGTAAAGGAAAAACACCAGAGGCTGGCAAAATTGCTACAGTCATTGCATATATCAGAGTGGAAGTGGGAGCATGTCACGATGGACTTTGTGTCAGGACTTCCTCGGTCACCTGGGGGACACGACACCGTGTGGGTTGTTATTGATAGGTTGATGAAGTCTGCACACTTTCTCCCCATCCGTGTGAGGGATTCGGTGGAGCGACTGAGTAGCTTGTATGTCAAAGAGATAGTCTGATTACATGGAGTGCCAGTGTCCATTGTTTCTGAGAGAGACCCACGCTTCACTTTACGCTTTTGGCAAAGTCTACAGGAGGCCTTGGGGACGAACTAGATATTTAGTACTGCGTTTCACCCCTAGATGGATGGCTAGTCAGAGAGGACTATACAGATTCTGGATAATATGTTGAGGGCACGCGTACTTAATTTCAGAGGTTCGTGAGAGGATCATCTACCGTTGGCAGAGTTTGCATACAACAATAGCTATCAGTCTAGTATTGGGATGGCACCATATGAGGCTTTGTATGGTAGACCGTGTAGATCACCCCTATGTTGGACAGATGTGGGAGAGACCACAGTCTTGGGACCCGACATGGTGCAGGAGACGACGGAAAGATTACAGTGATTCACTAGTGCCTCGCGACAGCGCAGAGCCGCCAGAAGAGTTATGCAGATCAGAGGAGGAGACCTTTGGAGTTTGCTGTGGGAGATCACGTGTTCCTGAAGGTCTCGTCACGTAGAGGTTTAATGAGATTTGGTCGTAGCGGGAAACTATCACCGCGTTTTCATTGGACCATTTGAGATTCTCGATAGGATTGGAGAGGTTGCTTATCGTTTGGCTTTGCCACCACAATTAGCATCTGTGCACAACATGTTCCACGTTTCTGTGCTTCGGAGGTACGAGCCTGATCCTTCACATATGTTAGATTGGGCTGAGTTGCAGATTGATGAGGATGCCACCTATGAGGAGTGTCCAATGAGGATTCTTGATACAAAGGAGCAGGTATTGCGGGGCAGAACAATTGCTTATGTCAAGATCTTATGGCTTCATCACGGGGTTGAAGAAGCGACCTGAGAGCTCGAGTCTGGGATGCGTGCTAAATATCTAGACATGTTTACCTCGTGACCTTGTTGCGAATTTCGGGGGCAAAATTCCTTAAAGAGGGGAGAGTTGTGAGACCCTGACCCTTATCTTTTAGGCTATTTATATATTTGATGTGTTTCCTTCAGTATATCAATAGCATCTATGTATGGTTTATGCTTTATAGTTGTAGAATAGCATGTATAAATGTGTTACATGTTTTTTGCGGTTTGGTAGAGGCTTGTTTGGCCCTTAAAAACCTGTTTTGCCTTGGAAACGTTAGAAAACCCTCTGCCCAGTCATTCGGTCGACTGAGGGGATCGGTTCAGTTGACTGAACTGAGTTTTTTGGGTTCGATCGACCGAACTCAGGGGTTCAGTCGACTGGATAATGGAATTTTTGGTTTTCTATAAATATGGCAGTGGCGGAGTTTTTGAGATAAAACCTTTCTTCCAGGCAAAGAAATCCCATTTTCTCTACCTTCTCTCTAGCTTTAAGGGCCTGGGGTTGGGTTTTGGGTTGATCCCTTTGCGGATCCTTGCTATCGGGGCCGAGGGCTCCGTATCCATCCGGTCGGATTCTCGTTCTGATGCCGTTCAGTTTTAAGACGTTGAGTTCTTGACTCTTCGAGGTAGGATTTTAGACCCTACTGCGTATAAGGGTGTTTTGTGTAATTATACGTGTTTCACCAGGTAAAAAATACATCAAATGCTGTTTTTATGTTTAAACCTTGGTTTTTGGGTAAAAGTAGGTTTTTACGCCTTTCTCGATTTATTTCATGATATGGGTATGTTGATATCTGTAGTTTTCAAAAGGAGGTTTGAAAACGAGGTGTTTTGGAAAATGGTGAAAAACGTGCTTTTTGGAGGTTTGGAGCTAACCCATGGGGTTAAGTCTCAACTCTTAAACGTTTTGTTGGAAATGGTTTTTGATCTCCATGGTTGATGGATTTGATCATTTTATACATGTGTTATATAAATGCTTTGTGAGTTTTTAAATGTTATCCATAGATGTACCGTGACATAGTGTGTGAGGTTGCATGTGGGCCTGTGGTGCTCCTTGGTGAAAGTTCAGAAATGTGCGCAGCGTAGGTGCTCTGTACCTTTGGGTCAATCCCCATAAATTGAGTCGGTTGCCTCCGTGAATGGCGATGTGTGGGTACTCCGGAACCCTCGCCAGTCTGTGTGACATAGGTCTAGGGTAATGGGCAGGAGTCTATAGTTGTTACCTTTGTCTGTGTGATAGAGTCGGTACATAGGATTTCATTTACATCTTTCTCCTCGGTTGTGTGACCCGAGTGAAGCATACTGTTTTATTACTGCTTTCTCTTAACTGTGGCATTATATTTGTTATGATGATATGCATAGCTTGAAGGATGAAAACCTATGGTTTTGAGATAGAAAACTCCTTTTGGGCTCATGTGGTGGAGTTTGTATGCTTATAATTGCATAGCCTGCTTTACAGCTTTATTGTCTTTTCCTATTGGGTTTCGGCTCACGGTGTGGGATTTTGCTGTAAAACTTTTTCAAGTGAGCATGTGGAGTTGACCTAGTTACAGGGGTGATGGAAGACTCAATGTAGTTTTTCCTTTTGTTTGCACATATACTTTTACATGTAACGCCTGTGATGGCTGGTTTTGTACGCATTTAGGTGATATGCTTATTCATGTATGAGATGCATGTTTTCAGTTTATGAGAATTAAACTGTGGAAATTTTTATCCAAATAATGTTTATTTTTGAGTTGAGGGTTTTCCAACTACAAATCTTATTTTCTCAAACTGTCTTTCGGGTGGGCTTTCGCGTGACCCTGATGTTGGGGCGTGACACTATTGGCGGTCGACACATTGGAGTTGGTGGTTCAAAAAGATTTCATTGGTTTGAAAGTTTTGATGATTGGGTTCAAATACCGAGCTTGGATCATATCCCGAGGATCGTACTGAGGCACCATTCTAATCATTTTCATCATCGAATTCACCTAAGATTAGGCGGGGTGAAATTGAGGTGGCTACAACGTCTACTATCCATCATTTATCGAGACAGGCTAATTTTTTTTAATTTTACTATCTAGACAACTAACCCTACCAAGTAAAATTAAATCGCTGATATAGCTTCAGTCTAATAAATAATAGCAATGACTCAGATGGAGAGAAAACTAATTATTTACAGCTAAGTGCTAACCTCCATCTAATCTCAAATCATTCGCTTAACAATGAACTCTTCAAAAGGAGAAGTGATCCACACTAACAATTATCTAGAATTATCCCTGAAGAAGATTTGTACTGGCGATAATACAATTAATCTGTCCGATGGGGACGAAAGCCTTGCTGCCCACTTGCATAATTAATTATGTCGCCTATAAACTAGTGATGGAGACCGCGAGATTTATCTGTGAATAAATTCCTTCTCCCACTAAGATTTTTAAAATATTTTTGTGGGTTATAAAAATCTGTTTAATTAAAATAAATTTATTACTTTTGAAAATCTTGCAATCTAAAAGAATCAAAAATATCTTTTCGTGTACAAGATTTCAAAGATTTCGATTTGCCAAACCATATTTTCGTGTTTTAATACGTAACAAATAAAATTCAATGAATGCACAGTTTTTCATTTAACTTTTCAGCTAAGGTAGTGATTAAAGGCATTTAATTATTTTATTTTATGTTACACATTTTTCCAAAATAATAATTTATTTGGATTAAATATTTTTTTATTTAATTAATTCAAAAATCAGAATTAATTTTTACATTTTTTCAAGATGTCCAATTTAATAAAAAATCATCTTAAATATGATATTTTCTAAAAAATAAAATATCTAAAAATTTTGGTCAAATGGAAACTCTGATGAATTTCAATCTCCTGTCTAAAAATAAGATGTAATGATTCAATCCTATTCTGAATCAGGTTTCGGCATCTAGATTGTGTTAGAATTCCTTGATATATAATGTTATATATGTATAACACTTTCGAGCCTCAAACATATCAGAAATCACGAGCCAAAACAACCCCAACTAGCCAGCACCATTCCCGGCTAAGCTGATGAAGCCAGCGCTGCTGTTGCCACCACTTCAGGTGGCTTTTGCCACCTCCTCCGAACTCCATTCTCGACGCCGTTTTTTGTAAAAAAAATAGCGCTTGAAAATTACTATTTTTCTATAAAAATCCCGGTTAAAAAAAGCTCAAAAAATATCTTTCGATGGCCGCCAAACACAGCATTGCTGCCGCCCCTATGCTGCCGCCTATTTGGGCTTTTCCCATGGTGGTTTTGGTTCCCATTTCTGCTGAAAAATTGCACTGATATCCAGCAATATGTTATTTTGAAGAACGCCTCAATAACTATTTGGAAAAAGTCGAAAAAATAGCCCCGAAGTCGCCCAAAACCGCCGCCTCTTTTGATGTCTATGTGCAGCCTATTTTGCTCCAATTTTTTTTTCATGGTTTTGAATAGTATTTTAAGGTACTCTTTACTGCTATTTTATACCTAAAAAATATCTCAAAAAATAGTCCAAAACACATCCCAAAAAATCATCAAAACCGGCCTCGAACCACCACCGGTGGTGGCTATTTTTATTAATTTTTCTCGACTATTTTAGGACTTATTTTGCTGCAGTTTTTAATGCATAAAATCTGCAGAAACTTATAAAAAAAATCATTTTAAAACCATTGAAAAAATTATGGCGATCCGTGGCCCGAAAAACCCGAGACCACCGCTGGTGCCACCGTCTGTTCTTCGTGTTCTTGGATATTCAAACCTGTTCTTATTTCCTAAATAATATTTCAAAACAAATAAAAGCTTTCATATCAAAAACTTATGTCTTGTAGGATCACATTTGATCTAAAAAACTTAAACTATTACGATTAACCCTCGTCATTAAAAAAATAATTCAATCATTATCCAAACCATTCAATCAAACATGAATATAACGATGATCATAAAACTGGAATTAGAATACCTGCAAAACAAAGTTAGCACAGTTCTAAATCTACCCAACCATTCGATAAACCGTAAACAAAAATCAAAATGGCTCTGATACCAATTGTTGGAGGCAAACTGCCAAGATCAATGATTTTGTAAACGATTTTTCGAAATTAAAAACTGATCAGACAATGGCCAAAATGGGCTCCAAATAAAAATTTTTGATGTCAAACGATCAAAACAAAAGCTGTGCCATCACAGTTAATACAAATGAATATCTTTTTGTTCGATTCTCTAACTACGAACTTTTGATTCCGAGTTGAAGATCTTGTCAGACCTTCTACTGTATTTTCTTATGCGATTCCCAAACGTAGTGTGGATTATGATCCTTCGAGAACTGGTACCAGCAGAACCTAGTCAACCTTAGTCTTGAAAGACGAGTTCTGAATTTAGTTTAGCCTACCCGTATATTTATAAAGCAACAGTAGAGACCTGTAGAGTAATTATGACATAGATTTCTAGTGTAACCCAGATACGTATCCAGCGGTTTCTACAATGATGCAAACCTCTCAGCGATATCTATAATTATGAAAACCTTGAAGCAGTTTCTACAATTTTCATAAAATACTAAATTACAGCTCACACCACTAAAGAATTGTAACTGCACTCTAAGCCATAATCTCAAAACCAACTTATATTGAGCTCTTGTTATTAAATGCTCAACTCAATTTTTCACGTTAAGATTCTCGATACCTACTAATTAAATTTAATTACTAACAATTTAATTTAATTGACATCTTAAAAATTTCTTAAGTCTTTTCGCTTAAGAGGGTATCGTCAATCCCGAACTATCGAGATGTGGATTTCGTCAATAATTAATATTCACCATATAATTAATACCGCTATCCAACTCGTCGGGAATATAGACACATATAAGATCGCACCCTCTAATGAATCAAAATAACGAATATTAAATATATCCAAATAATAATTATTTTAGGATTAAGTGTATAAGCACTCTCATAATAACCTTGAGATGTAAATTAATTTATATAGCCAGTATAAAATTAATTACCTCAATGTGTCCCGTTTAAAACACACAAAGTGTACTAGTACAGAGAGTCAAAGTAATAGACAACCCAATTATCTATTCTTCATAACCAAGACAGGCCTGCTAAAACTCTATGCTATAGTTGTACCGATGTATGCATGTGAGACCCTGACCCGTTTTCTTTTTTGGCATTTTTCGATGCGCATTATGTGTTTTCGTCGTAGCATGTTTTATATGCTCTTGATGCATGTTTGAGGGTAGAGATGTATGCGGGGCAGGTTTTCGGGGCCGTGGGGTGTTACGGTGCGAATTTTTTTTTAAAAAAAAAAGATATTTTGTGGCCTATAAATATCTAACTTTAGATATTTTGGAAAAGATATTTTTGAAAACTTGGTGGCTAAGCTTTTTTTTTCCTCTCAGCGAAAGCTCTGCCTTCTCTCTTGATTCTCGGGGGCTCGGGGTTCAGGGCTCGGTTTTCGACGATCAAATAACAGATCCTTAGTCTCTTTGTGGTGGGCTACGCATTCATTCAGACGAAATTTCATTTCGGCGAAGTTTGTTTTTGCACGTGATTTGAGACGTCGAGTTTTTAACTCATCGAGGTAGGATCCTAGACTCTCATGTCTTATAAGGGTGCTACGTGTAATCATGTGTGTTATTACCGTTTAAAAATGCATGAAAAGTGGTTTATGTTTCGAATAAATCAGGTTTTGGGTTTAAAATCATTTTTGGGTGTTTTTTGTTGGATGGAATCGGGATTCAAGTGTTTCTCTCGAGGTTTTGTGGTAGTTTTGGCCTTGTGTATGTCCGTAGGTTGTTAAAGGGGTGTTTGGATGGTTTAATTTGGGGTTAAGAGGCTTATTCCGTTGCTAGGGTTTTCTTTCCGTCATTGTCCTGTTCCATGGTTGAAAAATCTGATTATGTTGCGTTTGTGTCGACACCTTTTCCTTCTATTTGGGTTGTCTTTGCTGTGGTTGTTTTGTGTCAACACATTTTCTGTTGTGTCGACACCTTGGTGTCGACACATGGTCTGTTGGTGTCGACACTTTTGCTCTCTACACATGTTGCCTAACTCTCGGTTCTTTTGTGTCGACACCTCCGCTGTTTGTGTCGACACCTCTGCTATTTGTGTTGACACATTTTTTGTTTGTGTCGACACTTTTGCAGTTTGTGTCGACACCTTTTTTTGTTTGTGTCGACACATTTGCTAGTTGTGCTGAACCATTTTCCTTTGGTTGTGTTGGGGCCTTAGGAGTTTCTTTTGGTCTTATTGGGCCTGTGTGGGTTCATGTTGGCCGTGTAGGGCATGTGTGGGTTCGTGTTTGCCATGTTGGGCATGTATGGGTTCGTGTTTGCTGTGTTAGGCGTGTGTGGGTTAGTGTTTGCCGTGTTGGGTATGTGGGGGGTTTCTTTGGGTCTTGTGGTGGCCTTTCAATTGATCGGGTTATGGGTCCAGTCGACTGGACCTAGGATGTTTTGTTTGGGGTTTTGGTGGTTGGTTTCTTGGTTTTCGATCGGTGTCCTATGGTATTCAATTGATTAATTTATGCGAATTAGTCTATTCAAATACATGTGGATTCCTTTTGGGGTTCAGTTGGTCGCGTGGTGGTTTGGGGGTCTTGTCGTGGCCTCGGGTGTCGTGTGGTGCCGTCCTCGGGTGTGACGTACATGGTTAGTTTTGGGAGTTGTGGCATGGTTGTGTGCATGTTAGTTATGTTCGGGACATGTAGGTCCGTGGTTCGATTTTAAGGTTAGGTTCTGGTAAGAATCGGTCTGAGGGAGGTTCAAGTGTTGATCTCTGGGTTAGGTGTTGGTTAGCCCGGTGTGTGGACGGGTTCCAGTTTGTGGATGGATCGTTCGGGTATCGAATGACGGGTGTGTGGCATATGATGTCGTGTCGGGTTATGTGACGGGTGGTGTCATGCTGTGAGGTTATATAGCTATGTGCATTAACTTTAATTTATTTATGTACAAATTATGCAGATAGTTTATGTGGTTTTGGCGTCGTATGTAAAACGTCGTGGTCATACGTGATCTTATGTATGTAGAACTATGGTTAATTTTATTCTTGTATGTTGTAGGACGGGTATGTGGTCCTATGTGGTCGTTGTGATCGTGAACGGTTATTTTATATGCATGTGTTGCATTGCATATGTGGGGTGGGCAATGGTCCCTCGGTGAAAGTCCGTAAAATTGTCTATGAAAGGAGGATATTGATCCTACGGTGAAAGTCCGTGAAGATATTTGTTGACCCTGGTCAACAAGGCATGCGATGAGGGCGGATATTGGTCCCTACGGTAAAAGTCTGTGAAGATGTGTGTGTTGCACGGGTGGCGTGCATTGAGTGTGTTGCACGGGTTACGTGCGTTGTGTGTGTTGCACGGGTTGTGTGCATTGCATAGATGAGGGCTGCGGTCCTTCGGTGAAAGTCTGAAAAGATTCATGGCTTGCATGTATTGCATATTGGGACGGATAGACTAATTTTCTTAAAATTGTATTATCAGCCTGCGGGAGTCGAAATACTGTATTAACTGCCTGCGAGAGTCGTAATACTAGAATCGTTTTTGAGGCTCTGATGAGTCGAACAATGGTTTTTATCATCGCTTTCCCATTGCATGTGAAAATTGTTTTTAGTGGCACTTGTGAGTCGTGATCTAAAACCGTTTTCAAACTGTTTTCAAGGCTTGAAAGAGAGTCTAAACCTGCATTTCGATTTTCTAGCATGTTTAGCTTATATTGCAGGTGTTGTTTAGTATCTGCTATGTTTTGGCTCACGGTGTGGGATTTGATTTTCTTTAGGTACCGGTCATGTATGTTGATCTGGAGGTGCCGGAGGCGGTAGAAGAGTGTAGTCTTTCTTTTTTCTAGTTTTGTTGCATGTATGTTGTAACATATTTTCTCGGCGTTGGAGCCTTATAATGTATGCTGCTTGGCATTTATATACAATGCATGTATGTTTTTTCTTTGAGAGTGTATTCTCGGGTTAGGTGTATGTTTGGTTGTTTGTGGATGTTCACGTGACCCGGAGATTGGGGCGTGACAATGCCCATTTTCATCTAAACTATGGACAAATACTTATATTCTGCAAGAATCTATAATATGGTCTTCTGTGTGCAAGTAGTACTCTACACACCAGATTAAATACTGTACAGAATAAAGGATATCCATGCATAACATTAAAGAAATAATATTGCATACGTTACTCATTAAGATTTTCATAAAAATAAAAAATAATTTTATTAAAATAAAATTAAATACTAAAACCTAATAAATCAATGGTTTTTAGTATATAACCCTAACACTTAGCTCTTGACTTAAACCTCTACTCAACTTGAATAATTTAATTGTTGCATACATTTCTAACAACACCGTCATAACATATAACAATACCCTGAAGGATGTGCATTAAATAATATTCTAGGTTCAATCAACCTTCTAGATAAACGAACAATTACTTCTCTAGTAGAGATAAAATGAACCATCTCTTGATATGGGTCCAATCGATGAAAAGACATCTTATCACCAATCCAAATTCCTTAGTCTTGTAGAAATCACAAAAGGAATACTTATTCTTGAAAAGAGTGGACCCATAGGCTGAGTAATGACAAGTTCTATACGGAGTCACGACAACGACGCCATTCAAGGAGGCACTCGAACCACTCAATTTACAGAAATAACCCGAAGGTACAGAGCACCTACTGCTTAATTTACGGGACCTGAGCCCGAGGATACAAAGCACCCGCACATATTCAATTTACAGGGATTAACCCAAAGGTACAGAGCACCTACGCTGCGAACGTTTCTGGACTTACACCGAAGAGCAATGGAAACCCAACTCAACAATATCCACTATCACGGTACATCTATGAAAAACATTTCAAAATCAACTCACAAAATAGATATACAACACATGTACATAAAGGGATCCAATTCATGAACCATGGAGATCAAACAAAACATGTCAAAACATGATTTTCACCAAAACGTTTTAGAAGTCGAGACTCAACCCCAAAGGCTAGCTCCAAACCTTCACAAACACGTTTGAAAGGTTTTCCCAAGACTCCGTTTTCAAACATCCTTTTGAAAACCTCTGATAACCCATTTTTAAACCATAGAATTTCATAAAAACCTCGGATAGACATTGCACGAGGAAAGCTTGAACCAAAACACATCATTTTTCAAAACAGCCCAGGTTCAGTCGACTGGACTCACCCTCCAGTTGACTGAAAAACATACTGGAAAAGAGAACTAAGACAGAAGCCATTTCAGTCGACTGACCTCCCAGGTCCAGTCGACTGGACCTCTTAGGTCCAGTTGACTGAACCTCCAACATGATGATCCAGTCGACTGAACTCATAGGTTCAGTCGACTGAACTAGCCCAGGTCACGTTTTTTAGCGACGATTTTGGCTTTTAAATCTCAGATCAAGCCTCCAAACTCCTGTCCTTGATACCCACAAGGATATGTAAACCCAAGCTTATCATAAAGCCATAAAAGAAACCCTCAAAACATGATTTCATCCACCCAAACGTCGAAAAGCAGTTTTTAAACCAAAAATCCATCTTGACCACAAACACCTTTTTCATGTTTTTTACACGGTGAAACAACATATAATTACACATGATACCCTCTAATAGTTATACAGTCTAGGATCCTACCTCGGTGAGTTCAAAACTCAACGTCTCGATCTACGTGCAAAACTGAGCTTCGTCGGAATGAAATTCTAACTGGATGGATGCGTAGACCACGATGCCGATATTAAGGATCAGCAGTTGGTTTATCAAAAAACAAGCCCCGGGCCCCCCGAGATGTTAGAGAGAAGGCAGAGAGAAAACTAGAGGAACCTTAGAAATTAAGTTTTCAAAATATCTTTTTAGAAAATATCTAAGTCCAGATATTTATAGGCCTCCAAAATATCTTTATTTTTGAATTTTTAAAATTCGCACGGCAACTCTCTATAACCCTGGGAACCAACCCCGCATGCTCAGATAAACATAAACATGCATCAAAACGAGTAAATCATACATCTTAGAAATATATATGCAAAGCACATCATATATGTATAAGTCTCAAAAAGAGGTGGGTACGGGTCTCACAGAGACAGTTCCAGGGTAGTTAGTGGGCCACGGATTGGTGTGAAAAAATCGAAAGGATGATGTTTTCACTGCAACCAGAACCAGCACTAGAAAAAGCTATGTCCAGTATTTCTCAAAAGGCAAAATAAATAGGGTAATTTATGTTCACTGGTTGTGAAAACATGTTTAGCGGTGTTATCTATCGGTACCTAGTGTGTACATACGGGAGCCACTAATCATGTCTGCAATTCATTACAGGGGTTCCAAGAAACCCGATAATTTAGTGATGGGGAGATTTACCTGCATATGGGTAATAATACAAAGGTAACAGCAGTTGCAGTAGGAGATG
>JAUMHN010417878.1:0-13604 GCA_032360265.1 Heliamphora ciliata
GTTATCCCACATTGCTTAGAAACAAGGAATTGCTTCCAACCTTCTCCTATATAAAGGAGCCTCCATGTATTATTTTGGGAGGAATAAAGTGAAGTAAAATTTTATTTGAGAGAAAGTTTCTCTTATAGTTTTAGATGAACTAAAGGACTTATAAAGGACCTGTGTTTTCACCTACCCGAAACGGAAGAAATCCCTTCAACAAGGTTGTTCATAGCCTTTTCCCTTGTTCATATGACTTGTGTATATTGCTCTCTCTCCTATCTATGGGGGCTGTCCATAGTTTATTTGTGGGTTAGTAGTTTTCTATTTTCTAGCTCTTTTTTCTGTAGTTTGTTTCTTGCTTGGTTGGGCGATCTTTTGAGCCTTGCTGCTGCGGTTTGTTGTTCGACTTGCCTGGGCTACGGTGCTTTCCTCTGTTGCAATGGGTTTTAGGGCTGGTTCCCCTCACTGTTTGTTGTTGGGGTTTATTTACTTTGTTTGCTAAATTATATCATGGGATTTGTTTTTGGTGATTGGCTGTTTTGTGTTTTATCTGGTTTGGCTACTTTGTTCTTCTATCTGGTGGCCCCTTTGTTGCTCCAGGTTTGCTTCCAATTGTGGGTTTAGGCATCTTCGGTTTGTCCTTCTGATTGGGCAGTGTTTTTGCTGAAGTTGGTGCTACAGTTTTGCTTTTTGCGCTGCGGCTTGCTTAATTCCTAGTTCCTTTTCCATTACAATCCCTGTTATGGGTGGGGCACCTTGGTTTCCCTTTCCTGCTTGTCTTGGCAGCTGTTTTGCTGTTGTTTTTATTGTTTTGTTTGGTGTGTAGTTGGTGGTTTTTTGTTTAGCTTTTGCTTAGCTCTTAATATGTTATTTTGGTTTTCTTTGGTTTGTAAGGCTTGGGGTATGCCCCTTGTATTCTGGCATTTTTTTTTCTTCTTTTTGTGATACATTTAAATACTCTCCCCTCCCCCCCCCCCCCCACCCCTAAAAAAGAAATTCCATTTAACTATCATTGGAGATTTAGCAAGAACAAAATTGTCCACCTATGTTTTGTTGATGACCTGGTGGTTTTCTCTAGAGCGGATATTCAGTTTGTTAGTGTGGTGAGGAAAGTCCTTGATAGTTTTCAGAGGGTGTCTGGTTTATCTCTTAGTCAGCCTAAAAGTGATGTTTACTTTTCTGGTGTCCCTGATAGTCTGAAGTGGGCTATTCTGGATACCATTGGCTTTAGAGAAGGCTCTCTTCCTGTGCGCTATTTAGGGGTTCCTTTGATTACCACTAAGCTTGCCTATAAGGAGTGTAGGCCCCTTATTGATAAGATAGCTAAGTGTATTCAAGTGTGGACCAATAAATTTCTGTCTTATGCGGGCAGGTTATAGCTTATCAATTCCATCCTTTTCTCCATACAAGTTTACTGGTCGTCTTTGTTTATCCTTCCTAAAAAAGTCCTCTGGGAAGTTGAAAGCTTGATGCGAGCCTTTTTGTGGAGTGGTACTGATATGAAATCATCTGGGGCTAAAGTCTCTTGGGATGAGATTTGCCGGAGGTGCTGGCAAAGTTATGCGGAAAGGAGCTAATATCAAGGTGGCTGATGGGACTACGGCTGTTGATGTTGGAGTGAAGGTAACAAAACCCGTAGATGCGGGTAATAGGGAGCAAGAGGAGGATGGTTCTTTGATGAAGTATGAAGCTCACCCCTCACATGTGGATGCTGGTGATTGTGAGATGCTTAGAAATAATGCAGCTTCTATGGAATGTTCAAATTCAGTAGAGATAGGTGATAGGGAGCAAGCGACATCTATAACCCCTACTTCAAATCCCTTCAGCGTGCTTGTGCGTAAGAAAAAGAAAAAGAAACAACGGTCCCAAGCCCTTTCGGATGGTGAGTATGAAGTTTCTCTTTCTCCTTCTCAACAGAAGGCGGAGAGCATGCAGTCTACGATGTCTAGTGGTAAGAAAAAGAAGAAACCGTCTCTTGGTCATTTAAGTTAGTAGTTTCTTTCAAGGAGGATTGTATGTGGTTTTTGTTTGGTTAGCATTTCTCCCCCACTCCCATGCAGGGGTTTTGTGGTTTATGTTGCTTAGTTTCCTTGTTTTGTTTGGTTAGTGATGTAACTACCTGGGGTATGCCCCTTGGATTCATGTACATTATTCTTTTTTATGTTACAATTAATTACTCAAAAAATAATTAAATCTCTCATTGACTAGAACAAGGCTGCGGTGGCTAAGCATGTCTGGTTCCTCCTTACGGGGGGGGTGGGGGTCCATTTCTCTTTGGTGTATGTGGATTAAATCTAATATCCTTAGGAGTGAGTCCTTCTAGTCGATTAAAATTCCTCAATCTACCTCGTGGTGTTGGAGGAAGCTACTTTAGCTTAGGCCTCTTATCAAGCGCTATGTGAAATATGAGATTGGTGATCGGGACAATACTTTCCTGTGGTTGGACCCTTGGCACCCATGGGGTCCCATCGTTGAAGAAAGGGGCTCTAGAATTGTTTATGATTATGGGTTAAACCGGCTGGCTAGAGTGAATGTCATTGTTGATGGTAATAACTGGAAATGGCCATCGACTGTCTCGATTGATTTGATGGAGCTGGCTAGGGAGGTAAATTTTTCCACCTAATTTTAAGGTGCAACTAATATATTTTTTAGGACGCTGTAGGTGCAATTTTAGGTGCGACCGTAGGTAAGATTTCTTGCGATGGCCCTGGCGCTTCCGCGCTAGGGTTTTGTCTTCTCCCTTTGCTGTTCACTCCTGACCATGGATCCTAAGGTTGGGATTTCGTCTAAAGCTAGGGCTTCTCCCTCAGTGGCGAATCCAAAAGTTGTGGCTCATAACTTCTCTTCGTCGTCTCCGCGTGGAAGCCGTGAGTCGCCGAAGCTTAGCGAAATCTTCTCTGAAGCTAACAAGGTTCAAACGATTCTCTCTAATGCGGATGAGATGATTGAGGATGAAGTTTAAAAGTTTCAAAAGGATCTGAAACCCTTTACTATGGAGATGTATCAGGAACTCAAGGCCCGTATGCGTTGTTTGAAAGGCTTGAGCCCGGTTAAGGGTGCTTCTCCTCCTATTGGCCGAGTATGTGATGCGGATTTCGAAAATGTTGCTGACTCCATCAAAGATGTTGAGGAAGAGGAAGATATAGATCACAATGAGCTCATGCTTAGAGTGGTGCATTTTGATAAGGGTTTAGCGGAAGCAAAAATTGATCGTATTTCTGCCGTTATTGCTCATAAAGAGGGGCAAGTACGATTCGTTGAGGCAAAGGGTCCTGTTAACGAGGCCCAGTCGTCGTCGTCGGAGGCTCACAGAAGTCTTGGGATGTTTGCTGATGATCCTGGTGCTTTGTCTCGGGACCCCACCTTCATGCGACCTTTCCGTGGCCGGGGAGGGGGGCCGCTATGCATTTCGCGATAGGGGTGGTGGTAGGTTTGGAGGTCGTCGGGACTTTTGTGAGGCTCCAAAATCTTGGGCCTCTGTTGTGGTGGAAGGATCCAGCTGTGAGGGTGTCGAAGATATAGGAGAGATTGGCCTAGATAAAGTGACTGCCCCCCAAGTGTCTGATGTTTTGCCTAAGCTAAAGTTATGGGCTTCGCTTCTTACTAATCGAAGTTCTGGAGCTTCCCTGGAGTATGTGCCGAATGATGAGCTACAACTGGATGAGGTATCTATTGATAGTGCATTTGTTGATGATAAAACTTAGGAAGATTATCTTGTGGGATATTTTCTTGATTCGTCCTTAGCTTTTGGTTTTGTTAGAGCTACTGTCCGTACCTTATGGGGTCAAGATGGTTTAATGGATGTTTTAGGCAATGACAGAGGTTTCTTTATATTCAAGTTTAATAGTGTTGATGCTATGAACTCTGTAATGGAGCGGGGACCTTGGCATTTCTCGGGTAAGCTGCTTCTCTTACAGTGTTGGAAAAAACTATTTAAGGTTACTAAAGAAGCAGTGCTTAAAATCCCTGTATGGTTTAAATTTTTTTTTGGGTAATTAACTGTAACATAAAAGAAAGAAAAAATGTACATCTATCCAAGGGGCATACCCCAGGTGGTTACAACGCTAACCAACTAAAAACACGAAAACAACAATAACAATAAGACCCATAACCCCCGCTTGACAGGGGGGACCTATCCATTCACATCCCGCAAAGATAAGAATCATGTATGGGTTAAATTACATGATCTTCCACTTGAATTCTGGAATTCCAAGTGCTTGAGCCGTATATCTAGTGTTTTGGGAGTGCCTCTGTACTTGGATCAAGCCACGGATTATAAGCAGAGAATTTCATATGCTCGGGTCTGCATTGAAATTGCCGCTGACGTGCCTTTGAAGCATTTAATTACAGTCAAGTGTGAGGGGGAAACTATTCTTGTGAGCGGGGAATACCAAGGCCTCCCGGCTGTTTGTGAGCATTGTAAGGCCTTTGGGCATGACAAAAGCGTTGTAAATTTTACAAACTTGTTGAAGGTCCTAAAGAATGGGTCCGGGTGGGAAAGGGT
This sequence comes from Heliamphora ciliata, assembly GCA_032360265.1. Lineage (NCBI taxonomy): Eukaryota > Viridiplantae > Streptophyta > Magnoliopsida > Ericales > Sarraceniaceae > Heliamphora > Heliamphora ciliata. The sequence continues at coordinate 4,487 of JAUMHN010417878.1, forward strand.
AAGGAGGTTGATATTGGGACTGTGGCTTCTGAACCTGTTGAATCTGTTGTGGACATCCCCTCATCCTCAAACCTTGTCCGTTGTGAGGCTCTACCTAGACAAGTTCGGAATCTTGAAGAAGATGAAACCCCCCTTTCCATTGAGCAACAGGATGATCCCCCTCCAGTGAGTGATGAGCAAGTGGTTGCCCCTCCTCCTCCCATTATTGAAAGTGGGAACCCATATTTGGTAGGCCGGTCTCCTCTTACCTGCAGCAAATCAGCCCTGGAGACAATCCCAGTTTTAGTAGTGGGCTAAGGTACTGAAGCAAAGCCTCTTACACCGCTGGATGATCTGGAGCCTGCTCTGACCTTGTCTTCTCCAAAAGGCCCAAGATCAAGGAAGATGAGTAGTAGCAAGAAGAAAAAGAAAAGGTTACATACCTAACCCTCTTTTATGTCTATTACATCTTGGAATATTCGCGGTTTGAATAGTGCTTTTAAATAAAATGATTTGAAATGTTTTGTTAGGTCTTCCCATGCTAATCTGCTTACTTTAAGTGAAACTAGGATTAAAAAGGACAAGGCTGATTTGATTTTTGAAAAAACCTTTCCTTCCGAGAATTTTACAAATAATTATACTTTTGGTGCTTTGGGTTGCATTTGGGTGTGCTGGGACCCTGTTTTTGTTAATTTCCAAGCAACTGATTTTGGAGACCAACGGATACATGGGAAGGCCACGTTTTTGGAAGAAAAAACTTCTATTTGGGTTACTTTTGTATATGGGTTTAACACACATTTAGGGAGGGTTAGTCTTTGGCATAAAATTGTCTCTCTTACTCCCGGCCTAACTAACTTTCCCTGGTTGGTGATGGGGGACTTTAATGCTATTCGCTCCCCTTTTGAGCGTGTCGGAGGGTACGGGAAATGGCCTGCGCACATGGATGACCTCAACAAGTGTTTATATGAAGCTGAGTTAGATGACCTTAGGTATAGTGGCATCCAGTTTACCTGGTCTAATAACCAGTAGGGGGACAGTTTTATCAAGTCCAAGATCAACTGCGCCCTTATTAATGAGGCTTGGGTTATCTCTCTATCGCAGTCTAATGCTTTCTTTGGTCCCCCAGGCATTTCTGACCATGCTAGAATTGGCATCTTGCTCGACTTTGGTAGAGTTAAATCTAGGAAGCCATTTAAATATTTTGATTTCTGGTCTAAGAGTCCTAAGTTTACCCCCCTTGCTAAGGATGTTTGGCAGTCCTCTGGTCGGACATGTATATGGTTTGTCAAAAGTTGAGATTATTGAAAGTGCAGCTCAAAAAGCTGAATAGGGATTCGTATAGTGATATAGCTAATCGCGTGGCTAGCCAGAGGGTTAACCTTGAGGACCTCCAGCTGAAGCTGGACAAGGATCCTAATGATACTGCTTTGTATAATATGGAGAGGGAGGCTTGTAAATCTTTTGTTGAGCTTGTCCTGGCTTAGGAAAGTTTTTTGAAATAAAAGTCTAGGATCCAATGGCTTCATCTCAGGGATCAGAATTCCAAGTTCTTTTTCAAATCTGTTAACTTTCAGCGTAATAGGTCTCGTATTACGTCTGTTACGGGTGAGGATGGGGTCGTTTATACCGACAAAAATCTTATCCCTGAACATATTGTTGGTTATTACCAGAACCTTCTAGGTACGGACTCTAGTTTTGATAAGATCGGTATTAGTGACTTAGATGGGTTTATCACTAAACGATTGTCCACTAAGAGTGTTGCCAGCAAGATGAGAGATGTCTCTGAGGAAGAGATCTGTGTTACCATGGGGTCCCTTAAAGCTAACAAAGCTCCTGGTCCGGATAGCTTCTCTGCCGGGTTCTTTAAAGATGCTTGGGATATTGTTGGTAAAGATGTTACTAAGGCGATTAAAAGTTTTTTTGATTCTGGCCATATTCTTCGGGAAATTAACACTACCCTTATTGCATTGATTCCTAAAGTCCCTAATCCTTCTTCTATTGAGGAGTATAGACCTATTTCCTATTGCAATACTATCTATAAATGCATTTCTAAAATCATTGCTAATAGGATCAAGGGTTCTTTGGTCGAGATTATTTCTCCTGCTCAATCAGCATTTGTTAAGGGGTGACGGATTGCGGAGAATATTTTCCTTTCTGAGGAGCTCCTGAGGGACTATCACAAGGAAGGTCATGGCCCTAGGTGTGCCCTTAAAGTTGACATCATGAAAGCCTATGATAATGTGCGTTGGGAATTTATGATTGGGGTTCTTAGATGTATGGGTTTCCCAGAGAGAATGGTCAATTGGATCAAAGATTGCATTACATCCTCTAGCTTTTTTGTAGTATCAATGGTGAGCTTAATGGTTTCTTCCCGGGGCAAAAAGGTCTTCGGGAAGGGGACCGCCTTTCTCCTTATCTTCTTTGCTATGGCCATGGAGGTTCTGGCTGGGATGTTTGTGAAGCAAACGCAGAAGGTTCCTTTTAATTATCATTGGCGTTGTAGCAAGAATAAGATTGTGCATCTTTTCTTTGCTGATGACCTTATGGTTTTCTCCAAAGCAGATGTTTCCTCTGTGAGAGTTATCCGGCAGGTTCTGGATGGGTTACAGAAGTTGTTTGGCCTTTTCCCCTGCCCCCAAAAAAGTGAAATTTACTTCTCGGGGGTTGATAGTGAGTTGAAGAAAGATATTTTAGATATTCTCAATTTTTGTGAGGGTTCACTTCCTGTTCGGTACCTAGGGGTTCCCCTCATCACTACCAAGCTTGCTTATCGTGATTGTTAGCCTCTCATTGATAGGATAGCTAGTAGGATTAAGGTGTGGACTTGTAAATTTCTTTCTTATGCTGGGGGAGTCCAATTAATTAGCTCCATCCTCTTCTCCATGTAGGTTTACTGGTCCTCCCTGTTTATTCTTCCTAAGAAAGTGTTTCGTGAGGTCGAGAGTTTGCTTAGGGCCTTTTTGTGGAGTGGCCCTAAGATGAAGTCCTCGGGTGCTAAAGTGACTTGGGAGGAGGTGTGTGCCCCTCGAAGAGAAGGATGTTTTGGGATTAAATCCCTAGGTCTTTGGAATAAAGCCACGGTGGCTGAGCATATCTGGTTCCTGTTAACGGGAGGTAATGTGTCCCTGTGGTGCATGTGGATTAAGTCCAATATTCTTTGCGGTAACTCCTTTTGGTTAGTTAAGATCCCGCAATTAGCATCCTGGAGCTGGAGGAAGCTCCTCCAACTCAGACCGATGGTCTAGCACTTCATTCAGTAAGGTATTGGTAATGGTGAGGATACTTTTTTGTGGCTGGATCCCTGGCATCCTTGGGGTTCCTTGATTGAGGCTAAGGGGCATAGAATTGTGTATGATTCCGGGTTTGAGCTTAAGGCTAAAGTGAAGCAGGTTGTGGATGGTAACCAATGGAAATGGCCTTCAGCTGTTACTATTGATCTTTTGGATATGCAAAGAGCAGTCCATTTCCTTCCTAATGCGAGCCAGAGTGACAGTGTTAAGTGGACCCTTAATGGCAACAAATTCTCTATCGGGTCTCTCTGGGAGGAGATTCGTGTCCATAAGCCGGTGCCGTCTTGGAGAAATTTGGTGTGGTTTAAACATCATATCCCTAAAGTCAGCTTCATCTTTTGGGTAGCGGTGAGGGGTCGCGTTAGTACGGGGGATCGGCATATTATGTTCGGTCTTGAGTGCGATGGTAGCTGTTGCCTTTGTTCTGGGACTGTTGAGTCTCACGATCATCTTTTCTTTACTTTCCCTTTCACAAAGGCTATTTGGACTAAGGTGTTAGCCAAGTGTAGGGTTAGTTGGACTGAAGGCTCTTGGAAGGCCTGGAGGGACTCTTTTGCTCCTAGGGTTGTTGGTAAATCCTTGGGTGCTAGCATTAAGAGATTGGCTCTTTCCATCTCGGTCTATTGCATTTGGAAGGAGCATAACCTTAGAAAATTTCAAGGTAAGAAGGGCAGGGAAGGGGTGCTTAGGGATATCTCTAATATGATAAGAGTGAGGCTTTCCACTCTTAGAAGAGTGCCTGCATCCCAGATTAATATGGAGATTCAGGGTGATTGGAGCCTGGGGGTGGATATTTTCTCCAATGATGCTTTTTACTAACTGTTTACCACTTGTTACAACCTGGTCGTTACGCATGGATGTTTGTAAGGATTTGCCCCTCTCCCCTCCTTGGAGGGCTGAGTGTTCCTCCTATATTGAGTGAGTGTTCCTTATCTTTATTCCCTATAAGTTTGTTGATGTGCAGGTCTCCGTGGAAGGTTTAGGAGCTGTGAGTTTTGGGATTTTTTTGTTTGGAGTGTCTATGCCTTCCCATATTGAGTGAGTGATGTGAGTTTTTTACTAACCCTTATGAATTGCGTTTGCTTCTTGTGTAGTGGCCTGGGAAGCAGTAGCTGAGAGATTTGCTTCTATCTCCTTTTTGGAGTGTCGAGTGATACACATGAGTGGAGTGTGTGAGGTCTCCGGGTGTGTGTGTTTCTTGTTTCTGGTTTTCTCATGGTTTATTTATGCATCTCAGGTCCTGTGCTTTCTCCTATCCGGAAAGGAAGAAATCTCGGCGATGATGATGCTGGTTTTGGGTTTCTGCTATTTTGCTTCCTAGCTATGAGGGATGTTCATAGCCCATTCCCTTGTTCATAAGGATTGTGTATATTGCTCTTTTTCCTATCTATGGGGGCTGTCCATAGTTTCTGTTTTGTGTTGGTTCCCTTACTTGGGGCTGGTTTTGTAGCCTCCTTTTTGGCTTGCTTGGTTGCTGCGGTTTTGGCCCTCCCAGGTGACAATTTGTTGCTATTTGCTTGCTGTTTTGGCTTGCTGCGGTTCATATCCTTTTTGGCTATTTGGCTTGCTATTTGCTCTTATATGGTTGGGCGGGTTTATCTCTTGTTGCTGTGGGTTTTGGTTGGTATTGTTTTGTGGCAGGAAATGGCTTTGTTTTTTGATGTTGCGGGTGCTGGTTCAGCTTTCTTTTTGTGCGGCTGTTTTGGTTTGCTGCTGTTTTTGCGGCTTGCTGCAAAGTTTTAAGGTTCTTTTTGATGCTGCAATTTTTTAGGTAGTTTAGGTGTTGCGCTGGAATGGGTATTGTTGGGTCTGTTTTTCTTTGGCTTGGGGTCTTGTTTTGTTGTTCTTGTTTTCTTTTTTGTTTTATTTGCATCGTTCTCTTGCCATCTGTTAGTTGTTCGTGTAAGGCCTTGTTTGCTTTGCTCTTTGTTAGTTGGTTATGGCTCAGCATAAAGCCTATTTTTGTTTGCTTTTGGCTTTGTTTGGTGGTGGTTTGTAAGGTCTGGGGTTTGCCCCTTGTATTCGTGTATTTTTTTCTTTCTTTTATATCTCATTTAATTACCAAAAAAAAAAATTTGTCGCCGATGCAAGTAAGAGAGATAGTATTCGGTGGCTCCTTAATAATGGTAAATTTACCATTGGGGCCTTGTGGGAGGAAATTTCTGTTCATAAGACTCGGCCTGCTTGGTGCAATTTGGTTTGGTTCAAAAATCATATACCTAGGGTTAGTTTTATTCTTTGGGTTGCAGTGAGGGGTCGTCTTAATACTGGTGATCAGATTAGGATGTTCGGCCTGTCCTGTAACTCCCAATGTAGCCTTTGCTCTGGTAGCTTGGAAACTCATGATCACCTCTTTTTTAATTGTCCTTTCTCTTGCTAAGTTTGGTTGGCGATTCTTGCGAAATGTGGGTTGGATTGGTCGGAGTCCTCTTGGTATGATTAGTAGACCAGGTTTGCCACTAGTGTGAGGGGCCATTCCTATATACCTGAGCAAGAGTGGGGAGAATTTTTACTAATCTCTTTGAACTGTTGTTTGTTTCTTTGTGAAGCCTCATTTCTAGTTGAGCTTTTGTGAGATTTGTTTTCTCTTTTTTTGGAGTTTTGAGTTATACACTATTATGGAATTTTGTGAGATTAGTTACCCCCACCTTTGGAGAGCCAAGTTTTCTAATGTCTAGTTAGGTTCCTGTTTCACCTTGGTGCGTGTGTATATATTTTGTCTTCACTTTCTTGTTTCTTTCTGTTTCAGGTCTTGTGTGCTGGCTTCCCCTTGCCGGAAGAAGAGTCGGGTGGGAGCTTGATGTAATGACGCCTCTCATAATTTTAATTCCCAGCTATGAGGGTTTTGTTCATAGCAGCCATGTGAGGCGATCCTATTTGTGTGTGTTTTTTTTTTTTTACAACTGTTTTTAGTTTCATTGTGCTTGTGTTCATAGCCTTCCCCTTACGACTAATGTAAGGGATGTGTGTGTGTGTGTGTTGTGTACGTTTTGGGTGAAGGGTCTGTTTATGTTGTTTCGGGTCAGCTTGTTGGTCTTGTGAACTCCTAGGTCTAGTTAGTGCTGCTTATCTCCTGTGTTCTGGAGTAAGTTTGTTGTTGCTCTTCATAGATTGGTGGTTTTCACTTGTTTTCTAGTTTAATTTCGGCAATATGGTCTTTGGTGGATCATCCTTTTTAGTTGCGGCTGAAATGGATTTTTTTATGTTCTTTTGGCTTATTTGGCCCAGGTGTGGCGTTTGTTTGCCCCCTTAAAATTGCTGTTTTGTGGCTTCAGGTTTTTTTGTTCGTTTTAGTTTTTTGTTTTGGTTATGGCTAAGCCTAAAGCCAGGTCTTTGTTGTAGCTTTGGGCTTTGATTTTTTGTTCTTCTAGTGTTCTGGGTTTTGTAAGGCCTGGGGCCGTGCCCCTTGTAAACATGTATTTTTTCTCGTTTCTTTTATGTCACAGTTAATTATCCAAAAAAAAAATATCATAGGATGTAATCTGCACAGTAAGTTTACACATACTGAGGTGAACCCGCAAGAATTTGAATTCCCTTGAACCCACGAACAAATTGAAATAAACCTAAGAACGTCAAAATCAAGTCAACGAACAAATCTTAACCCGTTGAACACCTGTTTCAAGAACCAAGATTGTAGCTAGGATGCCACAAGGAGAAACCTTGATAAGTCCCTTTAATTCATTCAAGAACTACAAGAGAAATTTTCTCTCAAAGAAAATTGTATTTCACTTTATTCATGTCAAAATAATACATGGAGGCTCCTTTATATAGGAGAAGGTTTGAGGAAATTCCTTATTTCTAAGCAATGTGGGACAACATGTGCTAACCAAAACTAAACCCAACTAAACCCAATCATGGGCTGCCCGAAATTACTTAGGCCCAAATCCATATTCTTCTTTTTTTTTTTTGGTAGTTAAGTTGGGAAAGGAGGGGTTGACACCCCAGGGTTCGAACCCTGGGGGGTATGTAGGGATGAGGAGTGCAGGCCACATGCACTGGCCGCCACATAATCCTTATTCTTCTTATAATAATTAAAAGTAAAAACCCAACAAATTAAATAGTCCCACAAGTCCATAAGCATGAATATTAAAATCTAAAATATTAGGTTGTGCTTTTCTCCATAGCTTGTATCACATGAAGTGGAACAGGTTCTTCTTCTTGTGTTCCCATCTTAAATGGTGGATTCTTGTATAGTAAATTGGCATGCTTGGTCAAGACAGATTGCACCAATCCTTGCATTGCGTCCTTCATCTTCTTTGCTCTTGATCTTGTGATTGGCCCTTCTCGGACTTGCAACGGATCTCTGAGACTCTGTCCACCATCTCTAAGACCACCTTGATTCCCATCATTTCCCTTCTCCTCAGAAGGATTCGACCTCAAATCGTCACCTACATCAAAAGAAGAAAGGTCAGAAACATTAAAAGTAGTAAAAACATTATACTTACCTGAAAGATCGATTTTATAAGCATTGTCATTGATCTTCTCCAAAACATGGAAAGGTCCATCGCACCGAGGGTGTTACTTAGTTTTTCGATGGGTTGGAAAGCATTCCTTACGCATATGCACCCAAACCCAATCTCCTGGCTCGAAGATGACACGTCTTCATCCTTTATTCGCTTGGGAAGCAATCTTCTCATTTTTCTGCTCAATTTGAAGTCGTTCCCTCTCATGAAGTGATTTCACCAATTCAGTCTTTTTTTGTCCATCCATGCTACTCCTTTCATCAATAGGTAAAGGAAACAAATCCAAAGGAGTAAGTGGATTAAAGCCATAAGCAATTTCAAAAGGAGAATAAGAAGTGGTAGTATTCCTAGTCCAATTATATGCAAATTCTATGAATGGTAAACAATCCTATATTGTTTTTTTCTCCTATATTGTACTTATGTAATTCCCTGGGGTATGCCCCATGTACACTTGTATTTTTCCTTTTTCTTTTTATGTTACAATTTATTAGCCAAAAAAATAAAACAATCCTCCCAATTTTTCAGGTTCTTTTGAATGACAATACGTAATAAGGTAGATAATGTTCTATTCACTACCTCGATTTATCCATCTATTTGGGGATGACAAGTAGTTAAAAACAACAACTTAGTTCCCAACTTGCCCCACAAGACCTTCCAAAAATAGCTAAAGAACTTAGCATCTTGGTCAAACACAATACTCCTAAGAACACCATGGAGTCGAGCTATCTCTCGAAAGAATAAGTCAACAATGTGGGTTGCATCAACAGTTTTATGACAAGATATGAAATGTGCCATTTTAGAAAATCGATCAACAACCACAAAAATCGAATCCTTACTTGTCTTTGACCTAGGTAAGCATAAAACAATGTCCACAGAAATATCAACCCAAGGCTCACTAGGTATGGGCAATGGAGTTTATAAACCATTTGGTAAGACTCTAGATTTAACCGGCTAGGTAGCCCAGCGGTTTAAGGTCGTCACTGGGACCCAGAGGTCTTGTCTGTAAACCGAGAGGTCTTGTGTTTGACTTCCGCTGGAAGCACCCTGACTTAATCGATACTTGTGATTTGCGGGTGATTGCAGGTATCCGGAGGTTTACATTTTAGGGATGGGTCCAAAGGGCCTCCTTGCCTTGAGGTAGTTCGTCTGTCATAAAAAAAAAAAAAAAGACTCTAGATTTGGCCTACCTACAAGTAATGCATCGACCACACACTCACTCCACATCACGTTTCATTCTTAGCCAAAAAAAGTGTTCATGCAATATATCTAAAGTCTCCCTTACTCCAAAGTGACCCATCAAACCACCTCAATGTGCTTCACGCACAAGCAACTCACGCATAGAACTATTAGGCATGCAAAGTTTATTTTCTCTAAACAAGTACCCAT
>JAUMHN010417889.1:0-13602 GCA_032360265.1 Heliamphora ciliata
AAGTGCTTTCTAACGATATAAAATACGGTGAAAACAGAATTCGGATGAGGCTGGAACGACCTTGAGAAGTTAGCGGTTAAAGGCGGCGGCGGCGGCGGCAGCAGCTTTGGGCAGTATTTTCAATAGTTTTTTGGGATGTTTTTGAGCTGTTTTTCATGGAAAAATAATATTTTTTTAGTGTTTTCTTTTGATATAAAGTACATCGAAAGGTCGAAAAAACCCCCAGAAATTGGCTGCGCAATGCTATTGCGGACAGTAACGTTTTTTGAGGTTCAGACAGTTTTTTCGACTGTTTTTCGGGCAGGTTTCTAGCATATTTTTTAACAGAAAAATTGCATATTTCAAGAGCTTTTCAACGATATAAAACTCGTCGAAAATAGATCCCGAATGAGGCGATAGGAGCTGCCTGAAGGCGGCGGCAAGGCGGCGCCGGCGGTGGCTGGTGGTGGCCCGATGATTCTCTCTCCCGGGGTTGCTTTGCGTTGATTTTCTAGAGTATACAAGACTGATATGATATATCAGTTTATATCAGATAGTATCAGGAAAGTCTAATACAATTAGGACATTAAATCAAATGCGAATATGGATTAAAACAGCTGACTCTCTAAGGGAGACTGAAATACCTTAATGTTTCACTTGGATCATAAAATCGAGATATATGCATATCATGTTTATATATATATATATACTGCGTGGATGATTGCATATCTGTTTTATTTATCCTATTAATTTAATTAATTCAAAAATTCAGTTTTAATTACAATATTTTGTAATAAAAAATAAAATTAAGTTTTTTTTTAATTTATTAATTTTAATTAAATAAAAAAACTTTTGATATTTTATTTTTTACAAAATATCACGTTTAAGATTTTTTTAAATTAGATATTTGGAAAAATCTTGGGAATTAATTCTAGATTTTAAATTAATAAAATAGAAAAATATTTAATCAAAATAAATTATTATTTTTTAAAAAATATGGAACAAAAAATAAAATAAATAAATGCATTTAATCACTACCTTAGGTGAAAACTGGAGAAAAAATTATGCATTTATTAAATTTTATTTGTTACGCATTTAAACACGAAAAGATGGTTTGATAAATCAAAATCTTTGGAAAGAAAGATGTTTAATTCTTTCAGATCGTGTGACTTTCGAAATTAATAAATTTATTTTAATTATACAGATTTTTATAACCCTAAAAAATATTTTAAAAATCTAAGTAGAAAATGAAATTTATTCACAGATAAATCTTGCGGTCTCCATCACCAGTTTGTAAGTGATGCAATTAAATCTTACGTATTGACAGTAAGGTCTTCCTTCCTATCGAACAGATTAATTGCGGTATCGCCAGTACAAATCTCCTTTAGGAATAATTTTGGATAATTGTTAGTGTGGATCACTTCTCCATCTGAAGGGTTCATTGCGAAGCGATTGATTTGGGATTAGGTAATGGTTAACACTTAACTGTATAATGTAGTATTCTCTCCATATGAGTCACTGCTATTATATACTGGACCGAAGCAATGTTAGCAATTTAATTTTACTTAGCATGGTCAGTTGCCTAGATAGTAAAATTAAAAGAAATTGACTTGTCTTGTCTTATGAAGGATAGTAGACATCCTCCCATCGAGTTATGCTATTCTTAGGTTACCAGGCTGTTGGTGAATTAATTTTAAAATGGTAGAGGGAACCAAATTAAAATAAATTCAAAGTTTTGCTTATCATAATTAATAATTTTTATTAATTATGTGGTTCTCAGAATTAAAATGGTTTTTAATCCTCTCACTTTAATAGTCAAAGAAAACAAACTAACAGGATTGAATTTTGTTGACTGGAAATGTAACTTGGATATAACTTTAACTACAAATGGTATTTCTTCAATACCAGAAAATGTGTTTATTTTTTTTAAAAAGTTTTTTCTCTGGACCGAAAGGCATGAAGAAGAAAAAGATTCAGAAATAGGGAGACACGATTTTTAGGGTAGTTAGTGGGTCACAGACTGGTGTGAAAAAGTCAAAAGGCAAATGTTTTCACTGCAACCAGACCCGACACGAAAAAAGTTATATCCAGTATTTCTCAAAAGGCAAAACAAACAGGATGTGTAGATACGGGAGCCACTAGTCATATCTGTAATTCATTGTAGTGGTTTCAGGAAATCCGATAATTGAGTAATGGAGAGATTTACCTGCATATAGGCAATAATACAAAGGTAACAGTAGTTGCAGTAGGAGATGTCACTCTCAATTTTGGTAGAGATCAGATTTTAATATTGAGATATTGTCTTTATGTACCGGCCATTAGAAAGAACTTAGTTTTCGTTTCTAGATTGGTTAAAGACCGATATTTGATTTATTTTAATAACTCTGTGGTTATTAAGGATAATAAACAGGTTATTGGTTCTAGTACATTGGTGGATGATATTTATATTATTACTCCAATCTCTCCTACACTAGAACTGACTGAAACGAATAATACATCTATATTACCATATAACAGAAAGTTTCTTTCTTTAATGAACCAAATATTTCTTTGCCACTTACGCTTGGATCATATTAATCTAAAAATGATAAATAGACTGGTAACAAATGAAATTTTGAGTTCATTGAAAGTGGAGGCACTTTCAGTCTGTGAATCTTGCTTAGAAGATAAAATGACCAAGGGGCCCTTTTCGGCCAAAGGCTATAAAGCTAAAGAACCGTTAGAGCTGGTTCATGTTGATGTGCGTGGTCCTATGACAATTCAGGCTAGAGGTGGCTTTGAGTACATCGGCAATTTCATTGATGACTACTCAAGGTATAAATATATTTACCTGATACACCGTAAGTCTGAATGCTTTGAAAAATTCAAAGAATTCAAGGCAGAGGCGGAGAAGCATCTAGTTAAAAGTATCAAATCACTACGATCCAACTGTGGTGGGAATACTTCTTTATAGAGTATAAGGATTACTTATCATCAGAGAAAATTACATTCCAGCTGACTGCACTTGGCACTCCGCAGCAGAATGGTGTAGCAGAAAGAAGAAATATGACTCTTATGAACATGATAAGGTCCATGATAAGTTATTCAGATTTACCCGATTTATTTTGGGGACTTGCTTTAGAGATGGTGGCTTACGTTCTAAACTTGGTACCTTCTAAGTCAGTACCTTCTACTCCCATAAAATTATGGACTGGGTGTAAACCTAGTCTGAAACACATTTGGATTTAGGGGTATCCAGAACATGTGTTGAAAGGAAACGCGGGTAAGTTAGGACCGAGAACAGAAGTCTATTTCTTTATAGGCTATCCCAAGGGAACGAAGGGTGGTTTATTTTTTAATCCTAAGGATCGTAAGGTCATTGTTAGCACCAATGCCGGATTCTTTGAATAAGATTATATTATGGATCACAAGCCCAAAAGCAATATTGTTCTGGAAGAACTTAGAGAAAATATCAGTAGAATAGAAGAGGAACTACAAGTTACTGATATTCCATTACCTCGTCGTAGTGGGAGGATTATCGGGACAGCTGCAAATCAAGAACAGCGTGCTGATGCACAGGGTTCAGATTCTGTACATTGTGTTACAACTAGTACACAGACACGGGTAGTGCCTCGTCGTAGTGGGAGGGTTGTTTATCAACCTGACCAGTATATGTTCTTGAGAGAATCTTTTGACAGGATCCCAACAGAACTAGATACCGAGCCCTGTAACTACAATGAAACACTTCAAGCTAAATATGCAAATCTTTGGCAAAGGGCTATGAATTCATAGATAGAATCTATGTATTCTAATCAGATCTGGGAACTTGTAGAACCACCCAAAGGGATAAAATTCATAAGATGCAAGTGGATCTACAAGAGGAAGAGAGCAGCAGATGGAAAGGTTGAAACTTTCAAAGTTAGGCTTGTTGCTAAATGGTTCACTCAGAAAGAAGGGATCGATTATGAGGAAGTTTTTTTGTCAGTAGCCATGCTTAAGTCTATCCGAATTCTTTTATCCATTGTCGCTCATTTCGATTACGAAATCTAGTAAATAGACGTCAAGACAGCTTTTCTTAACAGAAGTCTTAACGAATGTATCTATATGATACAACCAGACGGATTCATTACAAAGGGCCAGGAACACATGTTGTGTAAGCTTAAGAGATCCATTTATGGACTTAAGCAGACATTAAGGTGTTAGAACACTCGATTTGATCAAGCCATTAAGTCTTATGATTTTTATCAAAGTCCAGATGAGTCTTGTGTGTACAAGAAGCGCGACGGAAGCGTGGAGATCTTCCTAGTACTTTATATAGACGATATCTTACTCATCGGAAATGATGTGGGAGCATTATCTATGGTTAAAATATGGTTATCTTGGCAGTTTGATATGAAAGACTTAGGAAAAGTCAGTCACCATATCAAGCTTGTGCGAGATCAAAAATAAAGGATGTTGGGCTTATCACAAGCAAAATATATCGATGATATCCTTGCTCGTTTTAGCATGCAGAATTTCAAGAAAGAGTTTCTCCCTTTTAGGTATAGAATCACTTTATCCATGGATCAGTATTCTAAGATACCTGATGAGATAGAGAAGGCGAAGGCGGTTCCTTATGCTTCGGCAGTAGGAAGCCTCGTGTATGCTATGCTCTGTACTAGACCCGACATCTGCTTTGCGGTTAGCATGGTTAGCAGATATCAGTCTAACCCAGTGCATGAGTATTGGACTGTGGTAAAGAATATAATCAAGTACCTGAAAATGATTAAGAATTATATGTTGATTTACCAGGCAGATAGTCTAGCACCTTTGGGGTACACAGACTCAAATTTTCAGTCAGACATAAAACTTACATCAAGAGATAACCTTGCAGATCCTTTACAAAGAGCTTACCGGTTAAGACTTTTGATAGTCATGTAAGAGACATGGGAGTCAGATGTAAGGCAGTATGATTTTGAGTGTAAGTGGGAGATTGTTAGGATTAGTATATTGAAAATTATATTTTTAATATTTAATTTTATTTTAATAAAATTAATTTTTTATTTTATAAGAATCTTTATTAGCAATGTATGTATATCATTTTTTAATGTTATACATGAATGTCTGATATTCTGTATAGTACTTAATCTGGTATGTAGAGTACGGTTTGCACACAGAAGATCATATTTTTGGTTCTTGCAGAATATAAATTTTATGTTCACAGTTTTAAATAGAAATGAACATTTCATCGATACGACTATAGCACAGAATCTTAGTAGGTCTGTCTTGTTTACGGGAAACAGATAATAGTGTCGTCTATTATTTCGACTCTCTGTACTAGTACACTTTGTGTGTATTGAACGGGACATTTGGAATAATTAATTTTATACTGACTATATAAATTAATTCACTTCCCAATGTTATCATAAATAGTACTTATTCTCTTAATCCTGAAATAATTATTAATTTGTGTATATTTAATATTTGTTATTTTGATTCATTAGAGGGTGTGATATTATATAGATCTATATTCCCGATAAATTGGATAGCGGTATTATTTATATGGCGAATATTAATTATTAACGGAATCCACATCCCGAAAGATCGGGATTGACGATACCCCCTTAAAGAAACTTATAAGTTTTGACCAGGTCAAATCCTGCAGATGAATTTAATTATCCGGTGGTCAAATAAGTTAAGCGAAAGAATTTAAGGAAATTCAAGATGTCGATTAAATTAAATTGTCAATAATTAAATTTAATTGGTGGGTATCGAGAATCTTAACGTAGGAAAAATGGTAGACATTTAATAACAAGAGCTCAATACTATATGGTCTTGAGATTATGGTTCAGAGTGCAATTATAGTTCTTTGGTGGTGTGGTCTGTAATTTAGTGTTTTATGAAAATTGCAGAAACTGCTGCTGATTTTTCATAATTGCAGATACTGTTATGAGGTTTGCTTAATTGCAGAAACTGCTGATACGTATCTATGTTCCACTGGAAGTTTTACTCATAATTACTCCTCAGGTCCCTGTTGTAGCCCTATATATATATGGGTAGGCTGAACCAGTTTTATAACTTATCTTCTAATACTAAATTTTTTCTAGTTCTGTCGGTACGAGTTCTCGAAAGATTATAGCCCACACTATATCTGGGAATCGCATAAGAAAATATAGTAAAAAATCTGACAATAGCTTCAACTCGAATTCAAATTGTAATTGAAGATTCGACTGGTAAAAAGGTATTATTCTAAATTAACTTTGGTTGCACGGGTTTTATTTTAATCATTCGTCATCAAAAGTTTTTATTTGGAGCTAGTTTTGGCGTTTGCCCGTTCAATTAATTTTTTTTTAAATAATTGTTTGTAAAAATAAAGATCTTGGTAGTTTTGCCTCCAACAATATATAGCAGCATCAACAATCTCATCCTCATTAGACTCAGGTGGAGGTGCTTATAGCTGGTCATATTGGAAAGTAATTGCCTTTTCTTCTTCTTCCTTATCCTTGTCCTCGTCCTCGCTGTCCGCATCGTAGTTGGCCTCATCTTCGCCTGCGCCGGTTTCCTCAGCCTCTCCTTCTTCGTTATCCTGCCACTCTTCTGGAAAAACCCGTGCTAAGGTGACAGCTTCAATTGGTTCTTGTTCTTCCATAGGTACCTCTTATGAGCCTTCTTCTGGGTCAGAGTCTTCTGGGTTGGGCGATTGCCATGGTTCTCCAACTGGTTCAGCATTAGATGTGATCCTAATAGGAAAAGAAACTTAACGTAAGAATTTTAAGTTGTTAAAATTATAAATGATAAGTTAATAATATAAACACTATATAGTGTTTCTACGCTACAGAACTCATAGTTTCTCATAACCCAAGGCCTAAAGGTTCACTAAACCTAGGCTCTGATACCAACTGTGATGCTTCGCCCTCCGGGCATATCGAGACATACATAAATATAAATAAATAGATATTTTATCCATTCATTCATATTTATATACCTTAATTATTACATCATGAAGGAGTTTAAATTGATTAAAAGTACATAACGATTACAGTTTTACCAAGAATTTTCAAATATTACAAGAGTTGTAGGAAAACTGAACAAAAGAACAAAAATAGAGGTCTCGAATCCTCATAATGCATCAATGGAGTCCACATGCTTATGGAACTCACCCTATTCTTCGAATCCTTCTTTTTCCTCTGGGACGACTTCCTCCGAGTACTCCTCCTCACGTGTGGCACGAATGTCTTGAGCCAAAACCCTGTAGAAAAACACTCTAAACTTTTTAACCAATCTCACGGCATAAAATTTGCCACAACGCATGCCAAATAACACTTAAGCACGCTTTAAAGTCAAGAAAACTGATAAATTTATAACATGGTAGCAGATAAGTCAATAAACATGCGAGTATGAGATGCCGTGTATACAATGCAAATGCCCAACCCGATATACACCCAAATCATAACAGGAATTTCACACCGAAAATTACCAAAGTAGACTTTTATGGGTAATTGATCACCAAAGCCATCATCGTGCCTCGTTGCGAATAGTAAATGCTCGCCTAGGATTCATGCCACAGCTGTTTTACTCAATGGCAACGGCGTGGGGTTCGCGCTATTCTCCAGGCCAACAAAAGTCAATAGTCAATCATTCAATCATATAATAAGAAGTTTATCCCACCTTAAGATTCGTGATACCTCCGTCGGTGTCAATCCAAAGTCTAAATCATCAAAACCAGAATACTAGCGACGAACCCATGGTGCCCAACAATATCCATGATAAATCATTTCAAACACCGATGATGCACTCAGGGTGTATAAACCAAATTTGTAACACCAGGGACGCACCCAGGGTGTACAAGGAGAATATATCCTAAAGTATTTACAAAAATGGCAACCAGGGGCGCCCTAAACTTATAACCAAGAAGGACAATTCAGCATAACCCATCCCAACAACGATTTACACGGATGGACTCTAATATACAAGGATGCAAGTGACAATGTCCATGATGTATAATATGGATCTCAAGTACAACTATCTATAGCATGGCATCAACTAGCATGGCAAAGTTCATGGTACAACTCACTTAGCATAGGTACAACTATATGAGGCACAAGTTACAATTCTCAAGATACAATTCAAACTTGATGGCATGAGTTCTAATCATCGTACATTCACTTAAAAACACTAATCAACTAACTCAAATCAATCATCATATAAAACTCGGGTCTCACAACAAAGAGTACTAAAATCACACTTAGCAACTTTAAGGGGCCAACGTTCGAGTATTAAATTTAAAGGGTCGACAGGGTTTTGGAGCATTATCACGCCCCAAACTCCAGGGCCACGTGAAAGCCCACATACACCATTTATGAAAATAAGATTTTTAGTTGTAAAACCATCAACCTAAAAATATAGCATTTGTATAAAAGAGTACCCAAGGTTCGTCTCTCATAAACAGTAAACATGCAGTTCCATACAAGCATAAAGTATATCACCTCACGGCGTACAAAACTCGCCTTCAGAAACAGGTTTCGCATATAAGAATACATGTCTCAAAATAACAGGAAAAACTAATACAAGTCTTTCACCCCCACGGGCATTTCTAGGTCAACTCCTCTTGTTCACTTATACCTGAAAAAGGTTTGCACAAAATCCTACACCGTGAGTTGAAACACAATAAAAGTAGACTACAAAACTGTAAAGCAGGATATGCAATCATACAGTATGAACTGACTCCACCACATGAGTCTTAAAAGGTTTTCCATCTTTAAAACCATGCACTTCAAACCGTGCAAATAACCTACCACGGTTAACGAAAATTAGTAACAAAACAATATTCTCCACTCGGGTCACACAGCAGAGAAAAATAAGATAAAATAATTCATATGTACTGACTCTGTCAACTCAAGACAAAGGCAACAACTATAGACTCATGTCCATTACCTAATCTCTGAATCATTTAAGACCTGTTAGGTAATGACAAGTTATATACGGAGTTACGACAACGCATCCACACACGGGGGACAACCAGCTCTTTACGGGCTACCAACCGAGGGAAGAAGCACCCATTATGCCCTTCACGGATTACAATCGAGGGAAGAAGCACTCAAACCAAATACTGTCACAGTACATCTAAAGAATCATTTAAAAACCAGTACGTAGCTCAACTACGAAAAACCCATAAAATAGTTATACAGTTATACATCAACATGTATAAAAAGATCTAAAATCCATCACCCATGGAGATAAACTAGCATTTAAAATAATTTCCATCAAAACATTTTCAAAGCTGAGACTCAACCCCGTGGGTTAGCTCCAAACCTCCAAAAATATGTTTTTCAAGAGTTTCACAAAACCTCCGTTTTCAAAACTTCCTTTCTGAAAACCATGGATATTCACACATCCGAATCATGTAATCAACCAAGAAAAAGCGTAAAAACATGCTTTTTATCCAACAACAAGGTTTAAACATGAAAATACAACATTTTAAGCATTTTCAATCGGTGAAAAAGTATATAATTGCACATAGCACCCTTTAACAACAGTAGAGTCTAGGATCCTACTTCGGCGAGTCAAAACTCGAAACCTCGAAAATCAAACCTCGTTGGAACGAGAATCTGTTCGGTTGGAAGCGAAACCAAGAGCGTGAATAGTAAGGATCCACAAGCTGATTGTCAAAAACTAGGCACGGGCACCACAAAAATCTAGAGAGAACGTGGAAAGTTTGGGAGAAAATAAAGTTTTGGATATATATAGGCTCGGCTAAACAATGCATCCAGTTGACTGAATGGGCCAATTTAATCGACTGAAGGTGTTCTAGATCTACAAAACTCTCCCACTACCACAATCCAGTCGACTAAATCCCTAATCCAGTCGACTGGATCCACCTACTGTCCTCCCAGTCGACTAGGGAAACCCATCCAGTCAACTGGACAGTTGGGGAAACGCCAGAATAGGTTTTTCGGCATTAAAACAAGTTTTTCAACCCCAGGATCAACCAAACAAACCTTAACAAAATCCGAGAAAGCATAAAACACATCTACACATGCTATTCTACAACAATAAAACATAAACCATTCATCGAGAATATACATATAACGAAAAAAAACATGTCAAACATATATATCTCATAAAAATAAACGAACCTGGGTCTCATATGCATTTAGACTTGGAATCAAATTACGAATTTTAGACACCATTTAGATAAATATATTTTCTACAGCTCTTATATTTAAATACTAAGGCCAAAACCTAAGGCAAATAGGTAAATAAAACATTCTAAACCAAAACGATTCAACACTTTGATTGATTTTTAACAGAAAATTTGCTTCAGTTGGACAGGGATTTGGGATATCAAAACAAGTCAACGTGAGTCCATTTTTGGATATGTTCTAGAATAACATGTCCCCTGCAAGGATTATGAAGGGCGTTAGGGGTGGTCGTTTGAAACAAGTTGAAGATCTAAGCCATTTTGTAAAATAGGTTCTGTCAGCAGCCAAAACTCACACCAGAATCGGTTTTAACAGAGAGTTTGAAATGGCTTTGAGAGACTTTCCCGAGGTATCTAGGCCCTATTTTTGGACAAAAAGTAGGTCACTATGTTACCTACAATATTCATGAGATTACCTTTGGGGTAGATTACTAAAAATATAGATTTTTGGCTATACAAAAATATGTAACAGTTCTTTAATAGCTAAACCACAATAGAGAGTTTCAAAGTGGATTTGACCAATCAAACCTCAATAGTTTGGGCTCATTTATGGTGGGTGGCTAGATATACATATTAGCTACAACTTTTAGATTTTAACCAAAGCTCGGATCTCATTCTAAACTAGGGTCTTTAGGTCAGTATTGTTGACTGGTCTGAAAACAACACACTTTGGTAGAATTATAATATCTCGAGTATACTCATTCAAATAAATTTCAAATAACTTTGGATGAAAAATAACACAAAAATCTAAATCTAAACATAAAGAACATGCTTAGATCAATTTTCTACTTTGAGTTATAAAGTTCCAAAGATCATAGCATAAATGTTATAGTACTCAAAATCAGGCCTTTAAAGGTTCAAGTTTCCTAACTCATGATATGTGAAGGTTTTGTCCAATTTCTTTGCATGTTTGTGTTTTATATATGAATATCAAGATTATAGAATCCATTTAAGTTATCAAACTCAATAATAACAGCACACAACCACATCTCATATTGTTCAAAAACACAACACCCCTTATTTCTCAACTACAAAACTTTTCGATTTGTTTTCGGTTCTTGATCTTAAAAGTGTTTAAAGAGATGAGTTAAGGGATATTTTAGGTGATATTAGACAAAAATTTTAGAGGTTTTACTTGCTTGTTTGAGGTCCTAGAAATGATGAATGACTTATAGGACTTAGTTTTAGAATATTTGGTCTCCAAAAACCTTTTTCTTGAAAGCTTCTTTCTTTTTTCACTTCTTTCTTCTCTCAACTCACTTAAGCTCTTTAAGAACACTTTAAATCTAGTTTTCTCTCTCCCTTGGCTGAATATCATAGAGGGAAAGAGTGGTGTTTGGCTTGGTTTTATAGAAAAAGGTGTGAGGGAATAAAAAATGTACTTGGAAGACTTTTTTTTTCCTTTTTAATTAATGAGATTTATGTAATTTGACTTGGTGCTTTTTTTTTACGGATATAATTCAGATTTTGGCATGTGGAAAGTCAACTAGGTTCAGTTTGGGAGACAAGAATATAATCTTACATCAATCTTGGAATTTTATCTCGATTTTCGTGTCATTCTGTGTAAGAAAGTGCCTTAAAAATTAAGTCGGTGTATCTTTTTTGTGTCTTTACCTACTAAAATTTATTATTTTTATAAGTTTATAATTTATTTAGTTTTTTCATCAATTATCATAATTTTTATAGTAATTGATTAAATAGGTATAGGTTTTTAAGTCAAATTAAGCTAGTTTGACAAAATATGACTTTTTGACTTATTTTAGTGTGTTAGCCTAATATATATATATATATATATATATATATATATATCACTTGTTCAACAAATCTTGGATCATCATAATGCATGATTTGATATTTTTTTTCTTCTTTTTAAGCTTAAAAAAAAGTAATCTTTTTGGCACAATTCCCAAGGTGATCGGCCACTAAGAGGTATTTTTATTATTTTTGATGTTATTTTGTCTTTTGCTACTTGATTGAACTTAAATCCTTAATTTAGGATGTCTATGTATCAAAATTTAAATTTTTTAAAATTTTTGGTGTACAATGAGTAAAATGGTTATTTTACCCTAATTATTAGAATTTTTAATTTTTAATTCATTATTTCATACTTAATTTAGAATGTTAGGAGATTCTTTGGGTGTTAAAGTTTTGTTACTTGAGTTTTGGATCTTTTTAGGGTTTCGAACATCTTCCGTGCTCTGTGGCCTCGTGAGCTATCCATCACTAATACTAGGGTACGAACAGAGTCTTTACAGATTTACTATGATTCTATCATGTTGTTGATATTAGAGATGAATGAATTAAAAAATAATGAATTGAGGTTTTGAATTTGAGTCAAAACCACGAAAATTGGGATTTTTTGGATTATGGTACTCAAATGATGAAATTGATAGAATTTTTTGATAGTTTTGGGCTATATTAACCTAGTTGCAAGTAAAGTTCATAAGCTTCTATGATACGTGAAAACGGTAGACGATGGAAGCTCAAAATGGTTGTTTTTCTACTAAATGTATGCTTTCCTCTCTGTTTGGTGCCTTTTGAAAGCATGTGCAAATTTTTGAAAATTAGGTGCTCTCAACACTTACGAAAATTTTTGTAGAATTTTTGCAAAAAAAGCACACTACCACCCTACCACTTGAGCGGACAAGCAGTGGAAGTGTCCACTCGAGCGGACCCCTGCTGAACGAAAATTTTAGATTTTTTGCGTAAAAATGAGGTTTTGTTTGTATCTTTGGGGCACTCTTTGGAACCTAAATTGACCTATTTTTGGGAGTTATTTGCAAATGAAATTACTTATTTTACCTTTACTTTTGACAAGAAAATTGAAAGTTTAGTTCCTCTTTAACAGAGCATTCTTCTTTGTAAGCTTTTCTTTATTTAGACTCTTAAACTAAGTTCTTTTTTGGATAAATAATGTGGATTTCTATTGTTACGATATCGAGGTGTGACACAAGGCGCCATTCTCCATTTCAGACTTCCAATCGATACATATATCAATTGTGTTTGTAATGTAGGATCAGAGAAAAATACAATATAAACTATCAATTGGTACATCTATCAGTTATGCTAATGATGTAAGATCAAGGAAAAATAGAAAGAAGACTATCAACTGATATATCTATCAGTTGTATTTGCATTGCAGCGATAACAGTGACGCCTTGACATCAGTGACAATGATCGCCCAATTGGTGATTGCGGCAATGACGACGGAGAATGAAGACGGCGGTAAAGTTAGAGTTGCGGTGATTGCGTCACCAGATTTTGGAAGAGATTTTTGGGATGAGATTTTTTATTCCTTTTTAGAAAGAGATTTGGTCAATGTAATCTTCTGAATAAGAAGTTTAAGGATAGTTTTAGTAAATATTAATGTTGTGAGATTAATTTTATTAAAAAAAAGTTAGATATGACCAATGTTTGAATATCAACTGATATTTGGATCTTTACTAAAATTTTTCTAGAAAAAA
>JAUMHN010417899.1:0-13601 GCA_032360265.1 Heliamphora ciliata
ATTTTCAAAAGATATTTTCAAAACTTAACTCCTAAGTTTCCTCCAAATTCTCTCTGCCTTCTCTCTAACTTCTCGGGAGCCCGGGGCTCGATTTTCAACCCAATAGCGGATCCTTGCTATTACCACCGTGGTCTACGCATCCATCCGGACGGATTTTAATTTCGACGAAGCTCAGATTTACACGTAGATCGAGGCATCAGATTTTTGACCCAACGAGGTAGGATCGCAGATTCTACTGCTGTATAAGGGTGTAATATGTAATCTTCTGCATTTCTACCGTTTAAAAACGTATTAAAAGGTGATTTATGTTTTAGATCCAATTTTGGGTTAAAACTATTTTTTTGGCGTTTCGGTTGGATAAAATTGGGTGTTGGATATTTCTGGTGAGGGTTTGTGATAGCCTTGGGCTAGGGTATGCCTTTCGGTATCAAAACGGGTGTTTTTGAAGCTTGGTTTGAGGATTGGAGGCCAAAATCGTAGCTAAAACCATTTTCTGGGCAAGTTTAGTCGACTTGACTCATGAGTCCAGTCGACTGGATCTTGAGTTTGGAGGTTCAGTCGACTGGACTCGAAGGGTTAGTCGACTGAAGTGCCTCGGGATGAAAAATATTATTTTCCAGTGTGTTTTTTAGTTGACTAGAGGTTGGGTCCAGTCGACTGAAATACCTGCTGTTTCCTTTGGAAATTTGGTGGTTCTTTTGGGGAAAAGGTTGGGCTTCTTTAAGAAAAAGGGGGTTGGCTTTGGTGAAAATCATGTTTTTTGAAGGTTTGGAGCTAACCTGTGGGATTGAGGCTCAACTTTTAAAATGTTTTGATAAAAATCATGTATTTTCATGCTTGGTCTCCATGATAGATGGATTGGATCTTTTATACATATGTTGTATAGTTTTGAAACTCATGTTTTTACATGTTTCGTTTTGATCTCAATGTTGATGGATGGATCTATATATACATGTTCAATGTATATTGGTGAAATGTTTTCATAGTCGAACCATGATTTGGTTTTTAGAAGATCATCTAGATGTACCAGGATGATGTGTATTTGGCACTAGTTGCCCTCGGTGTAAGTCCGAAAACGTGCGCAGCGTAGGTGCTCTGTACCTTTGGGTTAGTCCCCGTAAATTGAGCTGGTTGGGTGCTTTGTACCCTCGAATTTCGGGCTCGTAAATTAAGCTTTACGTTGTGGTGGTTCGTATAGAACTTGTGTTTATCTAACCGGTCCCATGACGTATGGGGATTAGATAATGGACATGGGTCTATCATTGTTACCTTTGTCGTGTGATGGAGTCGGTACATAGGATCATATTCTTCTTCTTTTTCCACGATGGTACAATCTGTGAGGGAACAATGTTTTGATTACCGTTTTTCCTTAATTGTGGTGGTTTATTTTCATATCCTACTTTACAGCTTTATAGTCTGTTCTCTATTGGGTTTCGGCTCACGGGTGGAATTTTTTATAAAACCATTTTCAGGTGGTGCTGTGGAAGAGGAGTAGCTTTGGTGGTGCCTGCGGTGGCGGAAGACTTTTATAGTTTTCTTTTTTAGTATGCTTGTTCCTGAAGGCAGGTTTTGTACGCCGTATGGCGATATACTATATGCATGTTGGAACAGTATGTTATTTATACATGAGAGATACACTTTGTTGGGTATTTCATTGGTTTCAATAGGCGGATTTTAATGTATGAAATCCTATATTTTCATATAAAACGGATGTTTGGTGGATTTTCACGTGACCCCAGGTTTTGGGGCATGACAGTTCCGCTAGTCCTTGTTGAGACGCTTCTTGGTGTTGATGCGGTCTGCACTTACGGGCATTTTGTTTTGGAGATTGGAAGGGGGAATGCTCCGGATATCCATCGTTTTAAGAAAAATGTTCATTTTCTATTTAAAATGGAAAATATAAGATATTTGAATGCATTTTTTAAAACAAAATGGTGTCGCCACTTGATTTTTAAGAAAAATCAAGAAAAACAAAAGAAGGATGTAGGTCTATTAAAAGCGTAAACAGAGAAAAATAGGGTTTGGGGACTAAAGTACGAGAAGAGAAGGTGTTAGGCACCCTTTTCGTCCAACCGTGAGGTTGACCTCTACTTTGTCAATGTTAGTTCTTATTATAAACTTTTTTAAAGGTAACATATATAGAACGGGAGGTTGAAGAAAGTTCAAACAAAAAAAAACAACAAAGAAAAACCTAACTACCATTCTCAGGGTCATGCGATTTGGTTATTATTTCTAGATATGCCACATGTATAGTTTGAGCAAGGCAAAACAAAAACCATGTGAGTGAGCAGTAAAATAAATAAATAAAGACCTAAAGGACATGCAACGAAGTTTCAATTTCTAACATGTTATAAACAAGCTATATAGAACAAAATAGAAAAGAGACTTGAACACCATATTTAAGCTATTGGTCATACATAAAAAACTCACGACCATAGCAATAAATGTTACGGCCGTGACAAATATAGTCACAAAACAAGCAGCCACGACTTAAATAGGGTTACCGCGAGGAACATAATAAAACCATCTCACGACCATAACAACTAAATGTTGCAACTATGGTTTTTAGGAGGTACAGAAGGGGGATATGCATTACACAATGCTTGAAACAAGTTTAAATGGATAGGATATGCAAGACAGAGACCATAACCTATTGGTTTTAGGCTGGATCTACTATCATTCTTCCTCTAGGCATGCAATAACTCTAAACAGAATATACAAGATATCAAAAATAAATACCAGAGGACTTAAAATACATTTACATGCTATTGATCTCTCACAAACGGCATGGCCATAACAAAGAAGCTAACGGCCGTGACAAATCTGAAGGAAAAGACGGCGGCCATAACATTAATATAATCTCAAAATATATAGATATGGAAGTACATAGGATGGAAACCATGGCCCAATAGATCTAGACCAGATCTACCATCCATTATCCAACAGGAAGACAAAAAAAGGCACAGAAAGAGGAAATATTAAACAGAACAACAAAATGATGTACAAACTTGAAACAAACATATAACAGAGAGGTTTGAAAAAGGTTTTAGCACTTCTAACCCTAAAACAATGTCACGGCCGTAACAACAAAATGATACGGTCCTCCATATAGAAAGGCATAAATGTAGCAGCTCCTATAAAAAAGACACGGCCGTCACTGTGGGTTTAACAGAACATACGGCCGTGACATAGAAAAGTTACGGCCGTTATGTTCCATATCCTCAATAAGTTTTTGATGTGTCCTGTGTGCTTATGAGCATCAAAATATGATGTAAACAAATGTAAATATACGAAACAGAAGGCTATAAAGATACTGTTAATGATGAAAACTTGAAACAAATAACTATTTGCATTGAAATGAATGGTCAATAAGCAACAAAACAATGGAAACCTTATCCATGACACCTTCGGGGGAAGAAGATGAGGGTTTAAAAAGAGTCATGGGATCCTAAAGTTAGCTCGTGTGAATATCCATCTCGAATGGCTTCTCAGTGGTGAGAATACGATATCTCCAATCCAATATATGTGCTCCGAGAACTCTTCCTAGGCAAGCAAGAACACGAGCGAGGCTCAGGAAGTATGGGATGAATGCCAGAATATTGGGTAGGAATGGATTTTGGTAGAGTTTTGTTATCCAGGTTGATTCTCTCTTGTTTCTTCTTGGAATCGCCGCATATTAATCTACAAGGTGGGAGACCAGACACCCTCTGGAATGCTGCCACCTGTCTAAAAAGGGGTAACAGTGACGGCCGCTACCTTTTTGCTTTTATATAGTACAGGCTGCTACCTTTCTGGTGGTAAAAAGGACAGCAGTGACTTTTAAAGTCACGACCTAGATAAAAAAGCAACGGCCATGACAAAGTAAGTCACGGCTTGATTTAGGATTTTCAAAAAGATCACGGCCTATTCTCGGTTTTTCAAAAAGGTGGCGGTTGTGTGGATGGGAATGTCACGGCCTGAAGAATTGTTTAGGGTTTTTGGGCTTTGAGCCATATTCGTGTCTTTGCTTAGTTGGGATAATTAATTTTATAGTGACTATATAAATTAATTCACACCCCAAGATTATTATGAGTGCTTATACTCTTCATCAAAAAATAATTATTATTTACGTATATTTAATATTCGTTGTTTTGATTCATTAGAGGGTGCGATCTTTTATGGGTCTATAGTCCCGGTGAGTTGGATAACGATACTAATTATATGATGACAATTAATTATTAACGGACTTCACGTCTCGATTATTCGAGATTGACGATACCCCCTTATGGAAGCTTATATGTTTTGACTGGACCAAACCCTGCAGGTGGATTTAATTATCTAGCGGTCAAATAAGTTAAGCGGAAGGACTTACGGAATTTTAAAGATGTCGATTAAATTAAGTTGTCAGTAATTAAATTTAATTGGCGGGTATTGAGAATCTTAACGTAGGAAGATGAGTTATGTAATTAATAACAGGAGCTCAATGCAAATTGGTCTTGAGATTATGGTTAAGAATGCAATTACAGTTCTTTAGTGTTGTAAACTGTAATTAAGTATTTTATGAAAATTACAGAAACTGCTGCAAGATTTTTATAATTACAGAAATTGCTGAGAGGTTTCATATTTGCGAAAACCGCTGGATGGGTATAGTCTATATCATAATTACTCCACTAGTCTCTGATGTAGACCTATAAATATGCGGGTAGGCTGAACCAAATTCAAAAGTTGTCTTTCAAGACTAAGGTTGTCCAGGTTCTACCGGTTTCAGTTCTCGGAGGATCGTAGCTCACACTACGTTCGGGAATCGCATCAAAAATATAGTAGAAGATCTGATTAGAGCTTTAACTCGAGAAATCAAAGTTCGTAGTTGAAAAATCGACCAAAAGGTATTCATCTGAATTAACTGTGGTGGCATGGGTTTTATTTTTGATCGTTCGACATAAAAAAAAAAATTATCTAGAGTCTGTTTCGACGATTGCCTATCCATTTTTTATTTTTTGAAAAATCGTTTACAAATCAATGATCTTGGCAGTTTGCCTCCAACAATTGGTATCAAAGCCGTTTTAATTTTTGTTTACGGTTTACCGAGGGGCCAGGTAGATTTATAATTATGCTAACTTTATTTTGCAGGTGTTCTAATCATGCTTTTATGATCATTGCTATATTCATATTTGATTGAATGATTTGAATGATGATTTAATTAATTTTTTAATCACAAGGGTTAATCGTGATAGTTTAAGCTTTTTTAGTTCAATTGTAAGCCTACGGGACATAGGTTTTTGATGTAAAAGTCTTTATATATTTTTAAATATTATTATGAATATTTAAGAACACGAAGAACAGTGGTGGCATAACCGGGGCACCGACGGTGGTTTTGAGTTTTTCGGGCCACAGATCGCGGTGATTTTTCAATGGTTTTGAAACAAGTTTTTTTGGTATTCTTTCTACAGATTTTATGTATTAAAAACAGCGCCAAATCAGTTCAAAAAAATCAGCAAAAAACTGGCGGAAAAATAGCACCGGCGGTGGCGGTTTCCAGCGGTAATTCGGGGCCATTTTACCATGTTTTTTGCGATATTTTCGGGACTAGTTTTGAGCAATTTTTTAGGCATAAAATAGCAGTAAAAAGTGCGGAAAAATAGTACAAAACAATGAAAAAAAATAGTGTCAAAACAGGCCACAAAAATAGGTGGCAACGGCAACGGCGACGGCAACAGGCGGCGGCTGCACTGGGCTATTCGGGACTATTTTTGAGACTTTTTTGGAATAATTTTTGAGGCGTTCTTCAAGGTAACGTGTTGGTAGATATCAATAGTAAAAATAGGAGGAAACGGGAACCAAAACGACCATGAAAAAAGGCCCAACAGGCAGCGGCAACAGGCGGCGATGCAAGGGCAGGCAATGGGGCTATTTTGGCAGCCATCGAAATCTATTTTTTGAGGTTTTTTTGAACCGGGGTTTTTATTGAAAAATAGTATTTATCGAGTGCTATTTTTCATAAAAGGGCGTCGAGAACGGAGTTCGGGAGAGGCAGGGGCTGGTTCAGAAAATTCTAACCAAAATAGCCCCGGCGGTGCTGGTGCTGGTGCTGGTTCGGGGCTTTTTGGCTGGAATTTTTCGATATGTTCAAGGGTCAGGAGTGTTGTATAAGTATAACACAGCATATCGAGGAATCCTGATTCAACTTGGATGCCGAAAGCTGATTCAGAAAATGATTGAAAGATTACAGCTTATCTTTGAACAAGAGACTAAAACTCATCAGAATTTCTGTTTGATCATAAAATCGGGATATTTACATATCTTGCATTCATATTCTTTTAACTGCATAGATGATATATATCTATTTTATATATTTCTATTAATTTAATTAATTCAGAAAATTCAGTTTTAATTAAAATTTTGTAAAGAAAAATAAAATTAAGTTTTTTTTAATTAAATGAATTTTTTTTAGATATTTTAGTTTTACAAAATAACACGTTTAAGATGATTTTTTATTAAATCGGATATCATTGAAAGATATGAAAATTAATTTCGGGTTTGGGATTAATTAAATAGTAAAATGTTTAATCTCAATAAAATATTATTTTCAAAAAATGTGTAACGTAAAAAATAAAATATTTTGAATGCCTTTAATTACTACCTTAGCTGTAAAGATAAAGGAAAAACAGTGCATTTATCGGTTATTTTATTTGTTACGCATTAAAACACGAAAAGATGATTTGGCAAATCAAAATTTTTTAGATCGTGTACACGAAAATATATTTTGGAATCTTTCGGATCGTGTGATTTTCGAAATTAATAAATTTATTTTAATTAAACGAATTTTTATAACCCTAAAAAATATTTTAAAAATCTATGTGGGAGAATGAACTTATTCACAGATAAATTTTACGGTCTCCATCACTAGTTTGTAAGTAATGCAATTAATTCTGTGTGTTAGCAGTAAGGTCTTCCTCCCTATTGGACAGGATTAATTGCGGTATCGCTAGTACGAACCTCATTTAGGAATAATTCTGAATAAGTGTCAGTGTGGATCACTTCTCCATCTGGCGAGTTTATTGCAAAGCGATTGATTCGGGATTAAGTGATGGTTAACACTTAACTGTAAATAATAGTATCTTCTCCATCTGAGTTACTGCTATTATTTACTAGATCGAAACTATGTAGTTATTTAATTTTACTTGGTAAGGTCAGTTGCCTAGATAGTAAAATTAATAGGAATTGGCCTGTCTAGACAAACGATGGATAGTAGACGTCCTCCCATCGAGGCATACTATTCTCAGGGTACCAGGCTGCTGAAAAAAAAAATTTTAATGGTAGAGGGAACCAATTTTAAAATAAATTCAAGATTTTATTCATCATAAAATCTATTAATCTTGAATTTATTCATCATAAATTCAAGATTAATAGTTATTTTTAATTATGTGATTCTCAATATTAAAATAGCTTTCAATCCACTCGCGTCAATACTCAAAAAAAAAAACTAACGGGACCAAACTATGTATACTGGAAAAGAAATTTGGGCATTGTCTTCACTACTGAGGACTACAAATTTGTATTGACTGAGATTTGTCCACCAGTATTTGATGAGGGGGCGACTGAACAAGAAATCCGAACCCATCAAAAGTGGCAAAAAGCTGATCATATAGCTCGCTGTTACATTTTGGCTTTAGTGTGAAATGTATTGCAGCATCAGCATCAGTCTATTCCCAGTGCTTATGACATGATTATGAACCTCAAAGAAATGTTTGGGAATTAAAATCGTGCTGCTATGCAAGTGGCTATGAAATCTCTTATGAATACAAGCATGGCTGAAGGCACTCCAATTAGGGATCATGTTTTAAAGATTATCAATCTTCTGAATGAACTAGAGATCCTTAGAGTTGAAATTGACGAAAAAATCCAGGTTGATATCATACTCTAGCCATTGCCTAATAGCTTTAAGCAATTCTGCTTGAATTAAACCATGAACAAGCTCAACTTTTCATTGGCAGAACTTCTTTAAGAACTTCAAGTAGTCGAGGGTGTTCTTAGGAAGTTAGGTTCTGTGCATGTGACTGAAAAAGGCTCTTCCTCTAAGTTAAAAGGCAAGAAGAAGAAAAATGTTCAGAAACAGGGAAGCACGGGTCCAAAAGAAGTTAAGGGACTAAGAGCTGGTGTGAAAAAGCCGAGAGGCAAGTGTTATCACTGTAACCAATTTGGGCATTAGAAAAAGCAGTGTCCGGTTTTTCTAAGTAAGCAGAACAATCAAGAAAATTTCTGTTCACTAGTGGTTGAAACATGTTTAGTGGTGTTATGTACTGGTACCTGGTGTGTAGATACGAGAGCCACTAATCATGTTTACAATTCTTTGCAGAGGTTCCAGGAAGCCAGGCAGCTCAGTGATGAAAAAATATACCTACATATGGGCAATAATACCAAGGTGGCAGTAGTTGTAGTAGGAGATGTCACTCTTAGCTTTAATAGAGACAGAATTTTAATTTTTTTTAGGTAATTAATTGTAACATAAAAGAAAGAAAAAATATACATGTTTACAAGGGGTATACCCCAGGTGATTACATAAGTACTATATAGGAGGAAATCCTCCTATAACCAAGACAACCCTAAGTAACATACAGGGACCTAAAACAACTAAAGACCAAACCCTCGCTGTTACTAGCTAAAAAAAACCTTGCTATGCACAATCCACATGGATAGGATAAAGAAAGCACTAATGATCAAAACAACACTAGCATAACAAACCCAGACGTACAAGACTAATCCAAGTCATGAGATGGTACCATTAGTTAAGAGTAACAGGCGAACCCCAACGTAACCTTATCAACATAAACTCAGCATCTCTAATAAGAACCAATCTCCTGAGCAAGAATGAGGTAAAGATAGACACCTAAAACATGTAAGTAAGGCAATAAGGTAGGCTTAAACAATTGGCCTCCATGGTCACCCCAAAATGACTCCTTAGCAAACCTGCCAAAATCCATAATATAGACGAGAAGACCTCAAAACCCTTACAGCTCAGGAGGTCAGAGAAGGTTGTTCCTCAAAACCATGACGCTAAGGCGCAAAAAAGGGCAGCCCCAGGGGAACCTCAACTCGGAGATAGAAACCAGCCTACTAACTCTGCCAGTGGCCCATCTCAGCACCCAAACCAACGTAGCCTAAGCAAAGGGGATCGAACTCTCCCCAAACCATATAACTGCTCTCACAAAATCACTAAGGACTATCAAGGCAAAAAAATAACAAAAGCAATACTGAAATGCTAGCTTTTCAATCATACCCAAACTCGCAAGATGATCCAAAGGAGAGCAAAACAGCACCAAACATTGCAGACAATGGACGACCAATTAAAATCAAAGAACTGACTAAGGATGAGAATATTCTACAGCCCAAACCAAGGTAAGCACTGCCTCACAGAGATAGTCATGCTCCCCAACCAATAGAGGAAAAAGATAGAGACAAGAACACCTCAGTTGATGATAGTAGAATACCCATACCAGAGCTAGAACCTCAATCAAGACAACAACCATTAGGAACACCATCAAACGAAAGTAACAGCCGAACCATGACTTACCAAAGTAAACACAGCATCACAGATAAGCAACGTCTGCCTGTGTGCGAAGGGAACACTCTCCTAGAGAGGAGGAAAAGATAGAAAGGTCGTGGTCGTGACAACCAAAGGATGCGGCCTTGATATTTTAGAGGTCTAGAGAGGTTTTTCATCATGAAAGATCCGAAGGGACTCAAATAGATGGAATGTACAGAATAGAAAACCACAGCCTACTTCATCAAGGCAGGATCTACTATTGGTTACTCTGATAGTAACTTGGGCCTCAAGACAGAATACATATAGTATTAAAAGAGATGTAACTGAATGGTTTAAACATGTTTTTCATGCTAATGGTCTCACAAAAAGTTCATGGTCGTAGCAACAAAAATGTCGCGATCGTGATAAAAATAAGAAGAAAGATAGCTGCCAAAAGCAAATATGTAGTGGCCGTAATAATATGGGTAAAATAACTTTTGGCTGTGACAACCAAGGGTCGCGATCGTCAGATTTTAAAAATCACAAAAATATTTTTGGGTGTCCAGTGTGCCAGTGAACACGAAAATATATTATAAACATGATGTTATACGCCTTACAGAGAGTTATAAACATACTATTTTTCATGATAGGCATATATGAACATGCTTAATAGAAATAACTTAAATAATAGAAAAAATACAATAAATGAAAACCATAATCGTGACACCCCCCGGAGAGAGAAGATGAGGGTTTAAGAAAAGTCACGATTTCCTAAGGTTACCTAGTGTAGACAATTGCCTCGAATGTCTTCTTGGGTGCAGAAGACGAGAATCGCCAAATAGTCCGTGCTCTAAGGTCTCACAAATGCAAGCAAGGATCACTAACACAATCCGGGAGTATATGATATGAGTATCGGGTATATCAGAATATCAGGTGAGAAATGGATTCGGTAGAGTATCGATATCCAGATGATCCTCTCTTTGATTTTTGTGATTCAAGGCGCCTATTTATAGGCAAAGAGGCAGCACAGACATCCTTTGGGATGCTGCCACCTATCCAAAAAGGTGTAAAACTCGCGGCCGTGTCCATGCACATGGCCGTCGTGACCTTTATTGTACAAATAATGACAGTCGTGACCTTCAAAGGTCGCAGCTAGGTTTAAGCTTTCAAAAAGGTAGCGACCGTGAGAAATGAAGTTCACGGCCTATTCTAGGAGAACAAAAAAGTGACGGCAGTCAAGGTAAAGACACGGCCTGTTGTTGGATCATGGAAAAGGAGGCGGCCGTGAGGATGAGGAATGTCGCAGCCTAAATGTTTTGGGTGGTTTCTTGGGTTTTGAATTGAATTCCTGACTTTGCTTGCCTGGGAGTATCCTTGAGCATAATTCCCATGTTTTCGTCATTGAAAATTATTCGAGATGGGTGCCTAAGATTTGGCTTCGTAAAATTGGGGTGTCTACAGCTTCTTATATCTTATTAAATATTGTTGAGATGTGTTAGAAGAGAAGGTTAAAGAGAATTGTAAGAGGTGCCTACCTTGTAGAATCTTGATCTAGGATGAAGGATTTAGCTTTAACACATGCTTACACATAACACCCTTATATGACATGAGAGTCTAGGATCCTATCTCGTTGAGTCAAAAACTCGATGCCTCGATCCACGTACAAAATTGAACTTCACTGAAATAAAATTTTGTCCGGATCGATGCATAGCCCACCATGAGGATACTAAGGATCAGCTATTAGATCGTCAAAAACTAGGCCCAGGTCGCCGAAAATCTAGAGAGAAGATAGAGAGTTCTAGGTTTTAAAAAGATAGAGAGATGAAAATATCTTTTGAAAATATCTAAAGACAGATATTTATAGGCTCACAAAAATATCTTTTTTTTAAAAAAAAAATTGCACCACAACACCCAACGGCCCCGGGAACCAACCCCACATGCATCTCTAAACCTGAACATGCATATAAACACATATGAACATGCTGTAACAAAAACGGTAAACACGCGTCGAAAAAATGTCGAAAAAGAAAAACGGGTCAGGGTCTCACACGACTCACACGAGCCTTGAAAAAGGAATAGTTTTACTTCTCAAAAGCCATAAGTTTTCTCATCGTTGCTCAATATCTAACAATGTCCGATAATATAGTAAGCATACACAACAAGTTCATATACATGTCGTACTCTTTCACGGTCTTTCACTGTGGGATAATACTAACCTAATTATCAAGTTTTTCACGGTTTTTCACCGCGAGACATGTTGGAGGCAATACTGCCAAGATCATTTTTTTTGTAAAACGATTTTTCGTAAAAAAATTAACTAAACGGGCAAACACCGAAACGGGCTCCAGATTAAACTTTTGACGAAGAACGATCAAAATAAAACCCGTGCAACCAAAGTTAATTTAGATGAATACCACTTGTCGATCTAGTCTTCAACTACGACTTGATTTCGAGTTGAAGCTCCGGTCAAATCTTCTACCATATTCTGTTACGCGATCCTCGAACGTAGTGTGGGCTACGATCCTCCGAGAACTCGTACCGATAGAATTCCGATATATTTAAGTCTTAAAAGACAAAAATAATATCATAATAATATATGAGATATGAACTATCTGATGATGATGTATCAATCTCAAACTGGTTCAGCCTACCCGCGTATATATAGGGTTACAGCAGGGACCTGGGGAGTAATTATGAGTTAGACTTCCAGTGGAACACAGATACCTATGAGTGGTTTCTGTAATTATGGAAAGACGTAACGGTTTCTGCAATTTCCATAAAACACTGAATTACAGTTCACATCACTAAAGAACTGTACTTGCACTCTGACCCATAATCTAAAAACCTTCTTGCATTGAGCTCCTGTTATTAAATGCTTACCATTTCTCCCCACGTTAAGATTTTCGATACCCACAAATTAAATTTAATTACTAACAATTTAATTTAATCAGCATCTTAATATTCCTTAAACCTTTCCGTTTAACTTATTTGACCGCCGGATAATTAAATCCACCGCAGGGTTTGGCCCGGTCAAAACTTATAAGCATCCTCAATGGGGTATCGTCAATCCCGGTCTTTCGGGACGAGGTTTCCGTCAATAATTAATATGTTTCATATAAATAATACCGCTATCCAACTCACCGGGAATATAAACCCATATAAGATTGCAGCACCCTCTAATGAATCAAAACAACGAATATTAAATATATGCAAATCAATAATTATTTCAGGATTAATAGAATAAGCACTATTCATAATAACCTTGGGTGCGAATTAATTTATATAGTCAGTAGTCAGTACTAAATTAATTACCCCAAATATCCCGTTCAATATACACAAAGTGTACTGGCACAGAGAGTCAGAACAATAGATGACGCTATTATCTATTCCCCGTAACCAAGATAGGCCTACTAAAACTCAGTACCACAGTCGTACCGATGGTATGTCTATTTCCATCTAAACTGTAAACATAAAACTTATATTCTGCAAAAACGTAAAATTTAGTCTTCTGTGTGTAAGCCGTACTCTACACACCAGATTAAATACGATACAGAATATCGGACATCCATGCATAACAAATAAATGATACATATACATTGCTCATAAAGTTTATCATAAAATGAAAAACTAAGTTTGTATAAAATTAAATACTAAAAACATAATTTTCAATATACCAATCCTAACAATCTCCCACTTATACTCAAAATCATGCTGCCTTACATCTGACTCATATGCCCTCTACATGACTATCAAAAATCTTAGCTGGTAAGCTCTTTGTAAAGGATTTGCAAGGTTATCTCCCTATGCAAGCACTATGTTTGACTGGAAATCTGAGTCTGTGTACCCCAAAGGTACTAGACTGTCTGCATGGTAAACTAACATATAATCCTTAGTCCTTTTCAGGTACTTGATTATATTCTTTACCGTAGTCTAATACTCCTGCCCTGAATTAGACTGATATCTACTAATCATGCCAACGGCAAAGCAAATGTCGGATCTAGTGCAAAGCATAGCATACATGGGGCTTCCTACTGCCGAAGCATAAGGAACCGCCTTCAACTTCTCTATCTCATCAAGTGTCCTAGGACACTGATCCTTG